>CM065722.1:80082997-80095497 GCA_033310375.1 Conus canariensis | reverse complement strand
AGTTAAGGCGTAGATGACTTTAAAAAGGAAATAAGAAACGATTGAAACAACAAACAAGAATAAAGAAATTGATTACAAAGAAGAAAAGAATAAGCGATCCTCCTATCGAAGGGGAGAGAGAGAGAGAGAGAGGAGAGAGAAGAGAGAGAGAGAGAGAGAGAGAGAGAGAGAGTGTGTGTGTGTGTGTGTGGTGTGTGTGTGTGTGTGTGTGTGTGTGTGTGTGTGTGTGTGTGTGTGTGTGGTGTGTGTGGCGTGTAAGTGCGTGCGTGTGTGCGTGAACGCTTGCGTGTGCCTGCGCGTGGGCGTACGTCGCGCGCGCGCGCGCGGTGTGTGTGTGTGTGTGTGTGTGTGTGTGTATGCGTGCGTACGTGCGTGCGTGCCTCTGTGTATGTATGTGTGCGTGTATGTGTTGTGTGTGTGTGTGTGTGTGTGTGTGTGTGTGTGTGTGTGTGTGTGTGTGTGTGATATTTGCCTCCTGGTCAACAACCTTCTACCCTGTTAATAGTGTTAGTAAAGAAGACATTGAAAACTTAGAGAAATCCTACCCGTGTCCAATATCAGATTGAAGGAAGTTTCGATTTGTGCGTTTAAATGGGCATATCGGATTTGCCATTGCTGATTTTCTTAGAGTCGAATTTGTCTAACGCTTTTGCAAAGCGGGTAGACACAGTACCATTTTTTTTTTTTTAGAATGTGTTCGGTAACTGTGTATATTAACCTTCTTAATGGAAGGAAAAGCCGTGGTAGCTACTCTAGGTTACAGTCTCCGTCTCTCTGCAATTATCCTTTGTTCCTGCTTGTGTCTCAATTTATCTATTTCGTCATCTTCGAGAGCATATCTCTGTTTATCTGCTGGTTTCTCGTCTCTGTCTCTCTTTCACGATCTTTGCGTATTTATCTTTATGCATCTTTGTCCTTTCTTTCGCTCTTTGACGTCAAACTGAACCTGTTTCAGTCTTATCTCAGTTTTTATTGGCAAGACATTTTCCTTTTTCTCCCTCTCCGTTTATCCTCACGCTCTGTGTGTGTGGTGTGTGTGTGTGTGTGTGTGTGTGTGTGGTGGGGGGGGGTGTGGTGTGTTGTAGTGTGTGGTGTGTATGTATGTTTGTGTGCTGTTGTGTGTTGTGTGTGTGTGTCTCGTCTTCTCTGTCCCCGTCTGTCTGTGTGTGTGTCTGTGTGTCTTTTCTGTCGCGCCTGTTCCTTTCTCTCCTCTCCTCCCTCTTTTCTCTCCTCCTTTATCCTGTCTCTCTGGTTTGTCTCTCGTCTCCTCTCTTTTTCTCTGCTGTCTCCTGTGTTTCCCCTCGTGTCTCTCTGGTGTTGTCTCTGCGTGTCTCTCTGGTGTTGTCTCTGCGTGCTCTCTGGTGTTGTTTCTTCTCTTCTGTGTCTTGCTGTCTCTGCGTGTCTCTCTGGCGTTGTTTCTGCATGTGTCTCTCTGGTGTTGTCTCTGCGTGCGTCTCTGGTGTTGTCTCTGCGTGTCTCTCTGGCGTTGTTTCTGCATGTGTCTCTCTGGCGTTGTCTCTGCGTGTCTCCTCTGGCGTTGTTTCTGCATGTGTCTCTCTGGCGTTGTCTCTGCGTGTCTTCTGGCGTTGTCTCTGCAGTGTCTTCTGGCGTTGTTTCTGCGTGTCTCTCTGGCGTTGTCTCTGCGTGTCTCTGGCGTTGTTTCTGCCTGTGTCTCTGCGTTGTCTCTGCTGTGCCTCTGGCGTTGTCTCTGCGTGTGTCTCTGGCGTTGTCTCTGCTTGTCTCTGCGTTGTCTCTGGCTTGTCTCTGCGTTCTCTCTGGCTTGTTTCTGCCTGTGCCTCTGGCGTTGTCTCTGCGTGTGTCTCTGGCGTTGTCTCCTTGTCGCTTGTCTCTGCGTTGTCTCCGCCCCCACCCTCCCACAGTTCCCTCCTCTTCCTCGGCGTCTCATTCCTTCCCAGTTCCTCCCTCCTCTCCCTCCCTTTGTCCTATTCCCTTCTACGTTCCTTTCCCTCTGCTCTGTTCCCTCGGCCTTGTGTTGCGCGTACCAACGCAGCTTCAGCACCAGTAATCCACACTGGGCAGTCAATGTCGGGTCTCCATCAGACAACCCATCAAAAGAGACTCCGAACACCTTCCCAGTCGTTTCCACGGAGTTCACCGAATCATTTCACTATCGGCAGTTCTCCCCCCCCCCCCCCACCCCTTTGTTTATCTTTTACTGAGGAAAGTGGGGGTGGGATGGAGGTGGTGATGGAGGTGGGATGGAGGTGGAGGGGGAATGAGGTAGGTAGCTGGGGGAATGGAGGAGGTACAAAGAAGAAAGGGACTGAAAATGTGACTTCAAACAGATTTTACAGATTTGTCTTTTTCTCCAGTACTCACTTTCACTTTCACTTGTACACAACACACACACACACACACACACACACACCACACACACACACACACACACACACACACCACACACCACACACCACACCACCAACACACCACACACACCACACACACACAACACAACACTACACACACACGCACGCACGCTCGCACGCTCCACCACCACCGCTACACACACACACCACCACCACCACACCACACCCACCCCCCCACCACACACACACCATCCCACCCCCCCCCACACACACACACACACATCCCCCCCCCCACACCACACCCGCACGCACGCACGCGCACACCACAAGCACATCGTTTACTCCAGGAAAAAAGAGGTAAAGGGCGGTCTGAACTGTTCTCTACGGATATTTACAACAGCCAAACAGTACTTTGCCGCTCACAGAAGACGAGGGCATTGCAGAAGCTTGGGACTTGGGTTAGAAATCAACAGTTGTCTTCAATATCTGCTGTCTGTTTGGTTTTCCGTACCACTTCCTTGAAGTTAGCCCCTCGCCTCTGAGTCTTTTGCCCGCCTCCCTTCTACAGCCACAGCCTAGTTTGTTCAGCCCCAGCACCAGCCATCACCAGGAGGTATCCAATATCAAACGTCATGATGCAACCCACCACACTGCTTCCATGGTATTCTGTGGTGCCTGTTCTGATGCTATGTACGGAGGATACCACCCACTCAACTCTCTGCTGATGACAGTACTAAGTGCTAACTGCGGAGGCAGCATCAACGACAGACCTCTCTGGTGGGCGCCTCTACGTCCATCCAACGACACACCCTACGAACATGCCGATGTGGAGGACTTGGACACGAAGTCACCGGAGACGCCTCCATTTGATGAATGAAACTCTGCTGTGTGGGACCGGTCTTCCGATGTAATCTTAGTGACGAATTGCCATGGCACTTTTCTTCTCTTTTTCAGAAATGCGTTCTTTCTGACCCCCCTAGAAACCCCTCCCTGCTTCGTTTTGATCCGATTTTGCATATGCACATACAGATCAATGTCTTGTCATTGTGGACGATCGTTAGAAATGCTCCACGTAACTGCCCCTCGGACTCCGCTACCATCATCCAGTGGTATGATCATCGTCGATCCAAACTCCCCTGACCCAAGTCGTCCCTCATGTGGCTTCGTCACCTCTCCTTTCCTTACTCACAGTTGTCGTCGGTGTTACTGATCTCCCAAACCGCCAGCAGACACGAACGAAATGCAGGTTCACAACCAGATCCCAATCATTCTCCTCTGCGGGATGTGCAATGTCGATATTTCCAAATAGATATCGCGTTTGCTTGACATTTACATCAATGTGGCTTGCTCTGCTTGTCAGCAAGTTCACTGTCCACCATTACTCACAACATGCTGGAAATCTGATAAATGGGTGTGTATGTGTATGCGCGCGCGCGCGGGCGTGTGTGTGTGCTGTGTGTGTGTGTGTGTGTGGTGGTGTGTGTGTTGTGTGTGTGTTTAGTGTGTGTGTTGTGTGTGTGTGTGTGTGTGTGTGTGTGTGTGTTGTGTGTTGGTGTGTTTTGTGTGATAGTGTGTGTGTGTGTGTGTGTGTGTGTGTGTGTGTGTGTGTGTGTGTGTGTGTTGTGTGTGTGTTTTTGTGTTTGGTTTGTGTTGTCTGTCTGTGTCATGTGTGTGTGTGTGTGCGTGTGTGTGTGTGTGTGTGTGTGTGTGTGTGTGTGTGTGTGTGTGTGTGTGTGTGTGTACTAGTGTATGTGCGAGTGGATGTATGCAATGATTTTAACTAAACCTCTGATACTGTGTGGCCCATGACCATTTTCATTACCACCTGATTCACTGGGTACATCAGGGCCATCGCCATGCAAAGTTATCTTTTTTCTCTTTCTCATTTTCCTTGTCCGATTGCACATGTGAACTCAAGGGCTTATTTGTATGTTGTTTGCAGCCTCGACAACGTAGGGGCTGTATCAGTGTTGTCTCCATGTCAGATTTGGTTACATATATGCCTATCAAAAATTCAATTTTGAACACGTTTAAAACGGCCTGAAAATCGATCAATAACATCAATTGAAAAATATGCAGCTGTTTTAGAAATTGAAAAGTATATTTGGTGGAGCGTCTCTGAACACAGTCTCAAGAAAGTATGCTGACCAGATCTTTTAACACGCAAATCCCCATACTTTGTGATGACAGTCAGTGGCTCATCACGTGGCTTGTAGCCTGAAGCACTCTTATCTCTTAAAAGATAAAGTGAGTGTAAAAGAAACGACTTTGTGCAAACAGCTCATCATTGCTAATACTTGGCGACCATCAAAGGTAAATAGGTAGAAACGCTTTAACGTTTAGATCAGTTTGAGAAATAAAAAATCGTTTGTGGGTTCTATTCCTCTTGCCTGTGGTCTCTGACAACAACAACAACAACAACAACAACACAACACACACACACACACACACACACACACACACACACACACACACACACACACGCACACACGTTCGTGCGCGCGCACACACACACACACACACACACACACACACACACACACACACACACACATCACACACACATGCGCACTCGAGTGCACCCCACCCCTCCTTCTCTCTCTCTCTCCTCTCTCTCTCTCTCTCTCTCTCTCTCTCTCTCCACATGCATGGACTCTCCACTTTACATAGCTGCATTGCTGCACTGATGCACACACACACACACACACACACACCACACACACCCACGCATACTCGACAGAACACAATGGGGTCCCTGAGAGAGTCAAAGTCTTATCTTGGTTGACGTGTGTTTTGTCTGTTGTGTCTGTTAGTGAAAAGGCCCAACGTCAAACTGCCCCAATCTTTCGGTGTCTTTGCAGTGTTGGCCTTCAGATTATTCCTATATGTGTCTGGTTGGTGATGTTTCTTGCTCTTCCTTTCAGTCTGAATGTGCGGCCACTTCCTCTCTTGATGTTCAGCTCTGAAAGATGGTCTATGGTATAGTGGCTTCGCTCTGGTTCGTTGAGATGGTTCTTTAGGTTTCTTTTCACATCAGATCAGCCGAGCTGCAATCCAGTTCTTATGCTTGTCTTGCTACCAGTGTGTCTGCTCTCTCCTTTTCTTTAACGCCTGCATGTGAAGTGTTTGTGTCACTGCTGCTACCTCAATTGCTAGACTTACATTTTCTGAACTGTATGCACCATCGTCTTTGTGGATAATTGAGCCATTTTGCTTCGTTAAGTATCCCCGGCCTGACTTAAATACCTTCATTTATGCCGAGATTTTCGACCTGCATCTGAACTTCTGCCTTGGTTGTGCCTTCTGGCCATTTTCGACAGTGTTTGCCAAGCCCTGGAGCGATGGAAATTTGGTGGAGATGTTTGAAGTGATCTGGATACCTTTCCCGTTCATTGCCAAGCCCTGGAGCGATGGAAATTTGGTGGAGATGTTTGAAGTAATCTGGATACCTTTCCCGTTTATTTGCTGTTTTCGAATGTGTGTTCTTCCAACTGGCGCGCAAACTGTATATTGTCTTCTGCCTGTCCAACCCATGAGTTTCAACATCCTAAGCAAGTGCCTTTTGTTTCCTTGACTGACCCATGTAGTTGAATAGAGGGGAGGGGGTGGGTGCTATAAAATAAGCCTTGCCCTGCTTGTCTTGCCTGCATTACAGGAAGGTCAAACAGGTGTTGCACGGTTTCAACTGGTGTGTCCTTCGTTGTTACCGCGATCAATCTCATTGCTTCATTTTGAATTCTTTCAAATTTAAGAAGATTGCTGTTGGACAGTGTTGTAAGCCCTAATCCACGATCAGTCACACTGAGCACGAATGGCGTAATACAGTCGGTGGAGAGGGCGCTGTTCAGTGCTCTTCAGCAGCCTCTGCTTGCATGGAGGACAGGCCCTTTTTCGCATTTAAGAAAAATATTCTCAGCATGTTTTCTAAAGATTAGCATTCTATCAAACGCTTGAATAAAACAGTTTAGGTTTTTAGTTGATTCAATTGGTATTCCATTGACAGCAACTGGTGAGGGTATTTGTCCTGATATCTTGTTGTTGAGAGCTGAGAGTGCAGAACAATGTCTTGGCTTTTGTGGGGTTGATGGATGATCCAGTTTCTTGACACCAGCCTTCGAGAAGCGGGGGTAGATTTGTGAAATATACAATAAAGCCCAGCTGTACTAGATCCCCCATGATCACGCTCATCCGGAAATAGAGAGCTGACCTCAGCTTGTCTGCTGTGACCCAACTCAATGGAGGTAGCCGATCAATATACGTGGGCCAACGTGTATTCTGTCTAGGAGGGGTGGAGCCAAAGAAATGCGTTGAGAGCCACTGCTCTCTTAATCTTCAGGATCTCCTTTCACTCTTTCACAAGTCAGAAGGCACGGCAAATACGGCGGGTCTAAAGAAGAGTGTAGAGAGGGAGAGAGGAGGAACGTGCAAACGAAGACTTGATGCGGAGCTGTAAATAGGAGTAAGACGACAGAGTGGAACAAGCGTGGATCAAAGTCACACTGGACCCTACTCTAAGCTTTTCCAGCACGGGAGACCCTTTGGGGGTCGTTAAGTCCTACACCGCTGTGCTTAGACCAGTCACGATCTTGGCTTTACAGGCCTTCAAACATTAAGGGAAAAACGATGTCTCGTCGAAGCAATGATGCTCCCTTCAGGGTTGCAAATGCATTGTGCGAGTTTGTGCGTGCGAGCGTGCGTGCTTGGGTACCCGTGTGTCTGTGTACGAACGTATATATGTGTGTGTGTGTGTGTGTGTGTGTGTGTGTGTGTGTGTGTGTGTGGAGAGAGAGAGAGAGAGAGAGAGAGAGAGAGAGAGAGAGAGAGAGAGAGAGAGAGATGTACATGTGTGTGTGCTTGACTGTACACGCGAGCTTGCTGCATTTATGTTTTTCTTCCTCTCTCTCTCTCTCCTCTCTCTCCTCCTCTCTCTCTCTCTCTCTCTCTTTGATGTGTGTGTTATTGTGTGTGTGTTGTGTGTGTGTGTGTGTGTGTGTGTGTGTGTGTGTGTGTGTGTGTGTGTGTGTACGCGAGCAGTGCCCGTTTGAAAGGATTTTCCGAACACTATCTTGTCTTTTGGAAGGTAAGGTGACTGTGACAAAGTACGAATCGACTGATGACAGGAAACACCAGAGAAGGTAGGTGTAAATGAAACACACCATCCGGTCAGTGTAGGTATCGAAATACAGAACATGATATTGCACAATTCGTAATCAGTACTTGGCCTGCTAGTGAAGACTTTCAGTTTGTGTGTGTGTGTGTGTGTGTGTGTGTGTGTGTGTGTGTGTGTGTGTGTGTTTTGTTTGTGTGTGTGCGTGTGCGTGTGTGTGTGTGTGTGTTGTGTGTGTGTGTGTGTATGTGTGTGTTGTAACAATAACAATAACAATACAATAACAATAACAATAAATTTAATCCAGTCTTTTCAAGGCCATCTGACCCATATGAACAGGAGAGGCAAATTTTCATATGAAGTAAACATGAAAGATCTCTTTCCACGCATGATATCATAGTTGTTCCCTTAATTTTAAACATTCTGTTATATAGAGAGCTACTTTGTTCACCAACTTTCCTTTAAGTCTTAGTGTCAAAAATTGTATTTTTTTGCTGAGAAGGAAAACGATAATAATAGTGAGGAATGTATTTCGTTCTTAAAGAAAGATATCTTGGACATATCAGCATGAAATGTGTTACGTCTTCAATGCAGTTCTCATTACATTGTTTACATACACAATCATTTGGTAGTTTGCCAAAACGAGGGATACCATTGAGAGGAAGTGAGTTACTTTTCAGCAGACACAATGCCCTTCGAAGCTTTACATTATCAAGATTTGTAATATATGACGCTTTTATAAACTCAGGATGGTACACAAGGTAATCTTGCTCTGTTGACAAAGAGTCATGCCAGATTTGACGATAAACATCTTGGAGTCTAGTTTTAAGTAATGACAGAAATGTCGGCACATGGCCAGAATCCTGCATCTCCCAAACATACCCAAAACCATAGGTACATAAAATAGTTCTTATATTTGTAACCCAGTTTATTCTTCCAGACCTATCTTGCATGTACAACATGTTATAACACTGTTTGGGATATCTGTCATTTGCTAAATGTATAACTCTGCGCCAGTAATGCACAAGATTAATGTTTGTATCTATAAAAATAGGAAACCTGCCACATTCTGCAAGTGCTATCTTATTTCTGACGGTCCTTCCAACCCCTAATATCATTTTACAAACCTTAATCTGTACTTGCTCAATAGCTCCGTATTGTTTAAAGCCCCAGATTTCTGATCCATATAACAAAATGGGCTTGATTTTCGTATCAAAGATACGAAGGATAGTACCGGCGGGAAGAGTTTTCAATTTCAGATGTAATCTTTTAACCCCTATAAGTGCTCGAAGGGCTTTACCACTTAAATTCTCAACCCATCTTGTCAAATTTAAGGTAGAAGAGAATATTACACCGAGATAATTATATGAAGACACGGTCTCTATTTCCTGATGGTTAAAATACCATCTTTCAGACTTTTTCATAAAGCCACCGTTTTTGAAGACGACCGTCTTCGTTTTATCCATATTTACTGAGAGACCCCAATTTTTGCAATGGTTTTCTAAACAGTCTATTTTCTTTTGAAGATCAATAACAGAATCTGATACTAAAACAAAATCATCGGCATACATCAATGAAAAAATATCAAGTGAATCACCGAAAACATTTACCCCATGTGCACCACAGTGTATTAAATTTTGTTGAAGCTCAGACAGAAACATAGAAAACAGAAGGGGACTTAAAATACAACCTTGTTTGACACCAGTGACACATTCGAAACATTCTGTTATCTTACTCCCTACACACACTGCTGCCTTAACTTTCTTGTACATTCCTTGTAAAGTATTAAGCATGTTTCCATGCACACCTTTTGATAACAATAAATAAAGTAATGTTTCCCTGTGAATACAATCAAATGCCTTTGAAAAGTCCACATACAGTGCATAAAAACGGCCACCTTGTTTTGTCAAGTACTTTTGTATCATTGATTGAAGTGTAAATATATTGTCTGTTGTGGAATATACTTTACGAAAACCAGCTTGTGCTTCAGGGATTATGTTGTTCTGCTCACAAAACTGTTCGAGTCTTCTGTTTATGACAGTACTGTATAGTTTGCTGATTACGTTTATAAGTGACATACCCCTGTAATTATTGTCAACAAGTTCACTGTCCACCATTACTCACGACATGCTGGAAATCTGATAAATGGGTGTGTATGTATATGCGCGCGCGCAGGCGTGTGGTGTGTGTGTGTGTGTGTGTGTGTGTGTGTGTGTGTGTGAGAGAGAGAGAGAGAGAGAGAGAGAGAGAGAGAGAGAGAGACAGACAGACAGACAGACAGACAGATACAAAGAAGAGAGAGAGAGAGAGAGAGAGAGAGAGAGAGAGAGAGAGAGAGAGAGAGAGAGAGAGAGCAAGTGTAAATGGAACACGTTTTCCTTACCGCATGATGTGTGGAAATACTGAAAAGAGGAACACCACAGACATCACTAGTTGACCACTGCACAGTCTGCAGTCAGAGACCTTCAGTTTCCCACGTCCCTCCTCCTTGCCTCCCTCCCACCGTACATTTCCCTCTATCTTCATCAAATGCACCCTCCACTCTCTCTCTCTCTCTCTCTCTCTCTCTCTCTCTCTCTCTCTCTCTCTCTCTCTCTCTCTCTCTCTCTCTCTCTCTCTCGTGTGTGTGTGTGTGTGTGTGTGTGTGTGTGTGTGTGTGTGTGTGTGTGTGTGTGTGTGTGTTGAATCAACGCCCATCTTGCGCCGATTTGGATGAAGATATGTCATTGCTCGTTCACTTTCGTTGTCTTAAGTGTTGTGTGTCTTGCCTGAAGAAGACTTAACAGGTCCAAACGCGTCGAGTGTTGTCTTGTGATTCGTTTGTCAACGTTTTTCGACGGAGATTTATCAATATTTTTTTTCCAAATTTGTTAAAACAAAATGAACAAAATCCACTCCACCGAAACAGAAAGCAAAAAACAAAAAACACCCCCCCAAAAAAAAAAAAAAAAAAATAATAATAATAAAAAAAATAATAAAATAAATATATAATAATAATAAATAATAATAAATAAATAAATAAATAAATAAAATAAAATAAAATGTCGAAATATTACAAGTCAACAAGTAGTCAGAGTGACGGCACTGGCGCTATCCGACATCCATGGCTCGTGTTTTCCAATCAGGGAGCTACCAAAATGAAAACTGTGTTTCCAGACAGCCCGTTGTTTGCTCTGGCTGGTCTGTCTCCTTCAGCAAGGACCCGGCCAACAGAAAACATCGACCCCCGATCGGCTGTGTGTTTGTTCCAGGAGACACCGTGACGTTGTCATCAGACCTGTGAATTTGTTCAGACTACAGGGGGTGCTTGTTATCGTGACATTCCTATGCTACTTATGGTAGCCACGGGGACGGGTTTCAAAATCATGGTATGGGTACACCAGCATCAGACGGACATTTGTTGCTCCGTGTGCGAGCTCACAGATTTTGCGACATAACGTACATCAGTCTTTCTATACTGAGGTCTTCAGCTGCTCCTATGAAGGCTTCATAGTGCCGTGTTGTTGCAGGGCTGAGTCCTATCTCCACCAATTAGAGAAAGGCTTTTTAATTAAACAAGGGGTGCCACTGTCATAACTAAGTAGCAGAGCAAAACAGAGCAAATGAAGATGTGGACTTGGACGAATATTTCACGTACCGGTTTACAGAACAACCCCTAGAAAAATGCTTGCTATCAAACCTATTATTTCTTTACGAAGAAAAAAAGATGTCTTGAGCAATACCTTGTATTGGCATGTGGAAAACGTTAATATGTGAAAATAATCATTTTAACATTAAAAGACCGGTATCATGTAAAAAAATCTTTCTGCATGAAAAATGTTAATTATCAGTCATTGTGATTTCATTTCTGGTCAAAATAACTTTTCGGTAGATCATTTCATGCGAAACAGCCATCACATACCAAATGACTTTTTTTAAGACAAAACATCCTTTTTACCTGAAAATAATTGCGTTCACATATCAGTGTCTACGTTATAAGTTTTGGAATTTGACCTCCTGAAGACAGGGCTAAGCGTTTTCAGGTCACCTTGTGGACATTCAAACAGACAGGACCGGAATATAATCCTTGCTCTACAGTGAAATGGATGCAGACAGGGTAACTAGTTTACGAACCGTGAATATGTTTAATTCTGTTTGTTGATTATTTCTTTTTTCTTTACATTACAAAGTCCGAACCTCATATATGAGAGAGAGAGGAGAGAGAGATGAGAGAGAGAGAGAAGAAGAGGAGAGAGAGCAGAAGACAGACCAGACAGACAGACAGACAAAAGAGAGAGAGAGAGAGAGGTGTGTGTGTGTGGAAAGGTGGGTGGGCAAGTCCTCTCTCTCTCTCTCTCTGTCTCTCTCTGTCTCTCTCTGTCTCTCTCTGTCTCTCTCTCTCTCTCACACACACACTCACACACACACACACACACACAACACACACACAAGAGAGAGAGAGAGACACAGAGAGAGAGAGAGAGAGAGAGGAAAGGTGTGGTGGGCAAGTTTCTGTCTGTCTGTCTGTCTGTCTGTCTGTCTCTCTCTCCTCTCTCTCTCTCTCTCTCTCACACACACACACACACACACACACACACACACACACACACACACACACACACACACGCACACACACACAGAGAGAGAGAGAGAGAGAGAGAGAGAGAGAGAGAGAGAGAGAGAGAGATTAATTTCTGCAGCCTATTTTCAAATCTGATTTTGATGATTTTAAAAATGTTTTACTACATTATCCTTTAATGATATTGAGCCACTTTCTCCAGAAAGCATTTTTTGTTGTGGTTTATCATTTTGGAAACAAAATAAATAAATAAATAAAAAATAACTTCATATACGCGATTATGTCCCCAAACCTGCAGAACTTACGAAGTTTGCAAAACAGGAGACATATAAAAAGAAAAACCAGAAATCAGAATCAAAATAAAAAAAATATCAATCCACACATGAATCGAATTCCCAGCTTTGATTTGCCCCCCATCCCCCACACTCCGCCAGACGTTGTCAGTCAATACACCTAAAGGTGACTTTGGTCAAAAAAGTGTCAGTCAATGCACAGGACTATATACCAG
>CM065722.1:80045497-80052997 GCA_033310375.1 Conus canariensis | reverse complement strand
AATAATTGCTTAGTGGCGGAGCCGGCGTGAGTGAGCTCTCCCTCCGGAGGGCGCCACCACTTCCGTCCAACGACAGCCCCCATGGACTCGCCGATACCGGTGACCCCGACAGAACCAAACCAAGGCCACAGACGTGGAGAGGACATCGAAATTGAGGTCACCATGAGAGCAGGGCATGAAGGGCCACAGAATTTGAGACATTTTTTTATGCTGATCGATGAGAATGAGGATGATTAAGATGATGCTACGGATTTCCATTTCGGTCTGAGACTACATGACAGGGCTGTACTCTACGCTTCCTTTCATAATATATCCCGGCGTCAACCAGGCCCGAGAGATACAGGCACCTGCAGTGTTTTGAAATTTGAGCAACACTCTCAGAAACGCATCCATTAAGTGGATGAAACTCGACTGTGTGGTCCCAGTCTTCCCAACTGAGTCCGCAGCAACTCAACTCTGGGTAGGAGCCGGTCGGGGCAGAAAAACCCACATGACTTCTGATGGGATTCGAACCCACGACCTCCCAGCCAGGAGTCCGCGACGCTAACCACTTCGCCACGGCGGCTGGTACATTTTTCTTTATATCGTGGCGTGTTTATTGACTTTCAAGGAGATAAAAACAAAACATGTTTGAAGAATGAGCAAGATGTAATAAAGGCAGAGACAATCCGCGTGCGTGTGTACATGAACTGAATGGTTTTAAACTGCGTTGTTTTGTCTAACTGCATTGTCACAACAGATTTCCCTTTGCAAAGTCTGGTTGTCCTCTCTGAAGACATCTAGTCGCTAATGTACACACACACAGGTACGTGTGTGTGTGTGTGTGTGTGTTGTGTGTGTGTGCGTGCGTGCGTGCGTGCGTGCGTGCGTGCGTGCGTGCGTGCGTGCGTGGTGTGTGTGTGTGTGAGTGAGTGAGTGAGTGAGTGAGTGAGTGAGTGTGCGTGCGTGCGTGCGTGCGTGCGTGCGTGCGTGCGTGCGTGTGTGTGTGTGTGTGTGTGTGTGAGTGGGTGAGTGAGTGAGTGAGTGTGTGTGTGTGTGTGTGTGTGTGTGTGTGTGTGTGTGTGTGTGTGTGTGTGTGTGTTCCCTTTTTTTTTTTTTTCAGAACTGTTATTTACCCATGCATGTGTACTGGCGTCCATCAGTCATCCCATTTGGCCCACCTATACTCCTGTGTCTTGCACCATACAGCCCAACCACTAAACATCCTTTTTGTACCCCCACTTCTTATAGAACAGGGAGCGCTTTACAATGGGAACGATGAAATGCTGTCTCCGTGTGTGTCTGTCTGTCTCTCTGTCCGTCCGTGGTCAAAATGTGTTCCACTCGCTCCAGACAAAATTACTGTACCGATCATTCTGAAAATTTTTAGCTATATTTATTATGGGTCACGGATGATGTCCAATGTTTTATTTTACCGTTACATTCGTTACTAACGGCTATAATGGCCCATAACGGTTTTTCTTCTTTATGGAATATCTCAGAAAGTACTTGGCCGATCTTTCTGAAAATTTGTGGGTCACGGATGATACCCGGTGTTTTATTATTTTAACGTTATGTCCGTTACTAACGGCTATAGCGGCCCATAACGGTTTTTATTCTTATGGAATATCTCAGAATGTACTTGGCCGATCTTTCTGAAAATTTGTAGGTATGTTCATTATGGGTCACAGATGATGGCCGATGTTTTCCAAAATAGTCGTTACTAATGGCTATAACGGCCCAAACTGTTTTCCTCTTTATGGAATATCATACGCGTATTCAAGATAAACTGGGAGTACGTTTATATGCTTTGCATCTTGTTTGTTCTTTCTTCAAGATACTAAGCATTGCCCATGTTCGTCCTGTCATCATTCATCTGTCTAAGCAGAGTGTAGATTGAAGCATATGAAGGCCTGGTGTAAATACCTTACTGGTATCTCACTCCCGATGACCTATGTGGGGGGAAAAAATCTTTTAACCGCGGAATCATTTCAAAGCGTGAATCAGAGACGGTAGGAATGTTTTGGGGTTGTTTTTTTTTAAATTTATACTTCCCCTTTATAGTCCACTTCATGTTTGGGTGTTTTTTTGTTTTTGTTTTTGTTTTTAACACGCCCGCGCGCATTCGCGCGCGTAATGATCATGTCATAATGGAGTCAACTATCATCAGGTACAACGAACAGAAAGCTGATTGCAACATCAAATAAAGCATTCAGAGAAGCAACATCCATTAAAAAGAAAATTCAATTCTAACCCATCACATTGAACATGTACCTAGAAACATAAACAATATGAACATATCAGTAGATGGCAGGCTCTACAAATATTTCCTCAAGCCGCGAAAAAAGAGTACATACACCAGCAGTATACTTCAAGATACCACCACCCTTCCCGTGCCTTTTGCTATGTTCTTTTTTCTTTCTTCTTTTTCTTTCATTGTTTTTTTTTTCCTCTCCCCCCCCCCCCTTTTTTTTTTTCTACGGGGTATCCTATGTTTGTAACAGGCATTTTTTTTCAAAAAAGACAAAAAGAAACAAAAAAAAAAAGAAGGAATGTATTCTGTTGAAACGTTTCTATCTCATGACACGATTTGCTGGTGGTCTGTGGTCAGCATAGTATTATTACGTTCTACGCACATGAACGAATTCGCGGCGACGAAGAAGTGGTTTCTACCAATATTCTGTAGAAATACCGATTTCCAGGGTTACCCAAAAGAAGTAGGCAGATGTCTTAAAGAGTGGCGCCGTATTAAAGGGGCGTGATGTAGGCCGACACAGAGGCAGTAGCTCCAATGCACACTAAGGAATCTTTGATAGCGATAAGAATCATTTGATAATTCATCTGTATCTCTACGTTGTAATGGTCTGTCTTTTTTTTTTTATTATGTTCGGTTATAATTATGAAATGTCGTGTTTCTACTTCCATTTTAATCTAGAAACATGGTAGTGAAGTTACTCTCCAGCAGGTGACGTTAAATTAATGAAGGATGACAATAACAGCTTAATGTAGCACAGCTGTTATGACCACATGAGTTGGTGATGCCAAGAGCGGACTGTTTTGTGAAAAAAAAAGTATTTTCATGTAACTGATTTTCATTACAACCAGCGCTAGTTAAACGACGCCAGTTCACACATAGGAGCTATCTGCAAGCAATTCTGTCAGGTCAGAGACTGTGACTTGACAATACAAAATTATTTCGAGGCAACACGATATATATATTAAAAAAAAAAAAAAAAAAAACTTTACCGGAGTCAAAATATAAAAAAGATCTATCGTGTTGTAGGAAATAAGCATGACGACAAAAGAAGAAAGAAGAAAGATAGTGACTGATACACATACAAGCACGAACCTAGTTGTGCGCACATGAACATGTGCACCGACGTTTGCAAACACACACACACACACACACACACACACACACACACACACACACACACACACACACACACACACACACACATGCACGCACACATGCACGCACCCACGCACCCCCTCCCACCCCACACACACACACACACACACTTTTGTCCTCCCAAAATGGGGTAATGCATTCCTATGCTAAACCATAAAACGGTGGCCGAATCAGAAACCTGTGCTGCCTATCAAATCATAAAGTTGTAACACCACAAACCAAAACAGTCTGAGAAATCTTTATATTGAAAAAGAAAAGAGCGGAGCGGAAGCGAAAAACGAAGTGTACGAGTAATTCAGATTCATTTTGTTTCCTGTTCCCCACGGATACCCCCTTTTCAGACAGGTCTATTCTGAAGCCCTAGTTCGATCCACTAGGCAATTATCTATACAGATTCTCCTTGTTATTCCAGGCAATCCGTAGGGAAAGTTCGTAACGAAAGCTAACGAGGGTTCACGCTGAGACTATTAATATTGCATCAGTCTTACATGAAAATTGTATTCTCCTGATGCAAGTCGCAAACACCCTAATGCGTTTTGTATTTCCTTCAGTTCCCTTTGTCCGTGTTGAACTCGCCACGTGTAGTGCTTCTTTTTCTCATCAAAAACATGTTTTGTGCTGACCAGACTGTAATTCTTCCATCCAGAACTCATTATTCTGTCCTCTTTTATGAACGTTTCCTGGTATATATAAAATGTTCATCTCTGAAATGACATCTTTGGGATGCTATTCAGCAAGGGTGTTTGTCTATTCCCCTAAAAGATGTTTTAAACAGCATGTGTAAAATGAGAATACTTGGCACTACCACACACACACACACACACACACACACATACACACACACGCGCCACACACACACACACACACACACACACACACGCACTCTCTCACACACACACACACACACACACACACACACACACACACACACACGCACGCACGCACGCATTCATGCATACACACGCACACACTCGCGAATGCGTGCGTGCGAGCATACGTGCATGTGTGTGTGTGTGTGTGTGTGTGTGTGTGTGTGTGGTGTGCGTGTGTGTGTGAGTGTACGTGTGCGCGCGCGCGTGTTTGTGTGTGTGTGTGTGTGTGTGTGTGTGTGTGTGTGTGTGTGAGTGCGTGCGTGCGTGTGTGTATGGTAATGTTAATTATTCTCATTTTACACACACACACACACACACACACACACACACACACACACATATCTCTGTATCCGTCTTTCTATTTATCTATCTACGTACATGCACACATACATATATATATATATATATATATATATATATATATAATATACATAGAGAGAAATGCATAGATATATTTGCACGCGCGCGCGCGCGCGCGCGTGTGTGTGTGTGTGTAATTTTTAAAAAAAGCAGAAAACACCCATATATATATATATAATATATATATATATAATATATATATAGATCAATGTGGTCATTTTAAAATCTTTTAGGTCACAGTGCTCAATTTTGTAGGTGATTGCCCTTTAAAAAACCTTATTTTAACAAATATATATATATATATATATATATATAATGCTGAACCATTAAGTAGTGGGAGAAAACAATTTTATATATATATATATATATATATATATATATATATTCAATTATAAACAAAGCTTGCTCTTATGTCTTAGATTGAAGAATAAGGGGAGATAAGCATTCATATCTGCAGTGGTAGATCATTCTGCCTAACTAACAGTATGTGCTTGAGTGGGTGAATGGGGAAAAATAAAATAAATGCTTCTCAAAATGAGCCTTCAGCAAGCTTATAGTCTCCAAGGGGACACAATCTCCAATGGGGAGGAAACTCACTAACATATAACCCCTGGTCAGATACCGATATTTCGAAACCTGATTGTTTCTCCTCAGTGACCGCGGAAAGTGGTAATTTGACTCTTCTGTCTTTTCGGTTTTAAGAAGAATGGTATCCCCAAAAAAGGCTGGTGTGCAATACCATAGTATGTTTGTTGAGTTTTCAAAAAACCAACCAAAGGTGCCACCTAAGAAGCAAAAGAAGATCATGAAAGAGCAAAACAAGCTACATTTTCTTGTGAACAGTAGAAAATATAAAACAGATAACCTCTTAAGACACAAGTGCTGAGGGCCAGTTCTTGGAATGAATCCGCAAGGGACTAAATTACAATAAATTCCAAGGATAAGTACCAAGCACCGTTCCAGCAACTTACAGAGCAGCTTGGTGTTGCAATGACTGCAAGAAATATTGAATTATAAACAAAGCTTGCTCTTATGTCTTAGATTGAAGAAATAATTTATTGTAATTTAGTCCCTTGTGGATTCATTCCAAGAACTGGCCCTCAGCACTTGTGTCTTAAGAGGTTATCTGTTTTATATTTTCTACTTTTTACAAGAAAATATAGCTTGTTTTGCTCTTTCATGATCTTCGTTTGCTTCTTAGGTGGCACCTTTTGTTGGTTTTTTGAAAACCCAACAAACATACTATGGTATTGCACACCAGCCTTTTTTTGGGATACCATTCTTCTTAAAACCGAAAAGGCAGAGGTGTCAAATTACCACTTTCCGCGGTCACTGAGGAGAAACAATCAGGTTTCGAAATATCGGTATCTGACCAGGAGTTATATGTTAGTGTGTTTCCTCCCCATTGGAGATTGTGTCCCCCTTGGAGACTATAAGCTTGCTGAAGGCTCATTTTGAGAAGCATTTATTTTATTTTTCCCCATTCACCCACTCAAGCACATACTGTTAGTTAGGCAGAATGATCTACCACTGCAGATATGAATGATTATCTCCCCTTATTTCTTCAATCTAAGACATAAGAGCAAGCTTGGTTTATAATTGAAAATTTCTTGCAGTCATTGCAACACCAAGCTGCTCTGTAAGTTGCTGGAATGGTGCTCGGTACTTATCCTTGGAATTTATTGTAATTTAGTCTATATATATATATATATATATATATGTGTGTGTGTGTGTGTGTGTGTGTGCATGCACGCGCGCGCCTGTGTCTGTATGTGTGCGTGCGTGCGTACGTGTGTGTGTGTGGTGTGTGTGTGTGTGTGTGTGTGTGCATCTGAGTGCGTGTGTGTATGCATGTGTACAAGTTTGTATGTATGTATATGCTCAAGAAAACAACTAGAAAAATAGTTCTTAATCATATGAATGATGTTCACATTTGTACGACACGCGCTTACCTCTGCCCTCTCCCCTTTTACTTATGTAACAGTCTTCTTCTTCCTTCATACATTTAAAATTCGGTCCAATTACGACAACTGTAGTCAAGGCCAACAAACGTTGTCGCTGAGCAGTCTGGTCAGGAGAGGAGCTGCCAGTCGCCGAACATTGAAAGAGTCAGGAGAAAGCAGGCTTCTGGCACAAGCTCAGGTGTCTGTTCATCTAACCCGCAGGACAGTTGAATGTTCAGAGAGCAGGGACCAGTTCGTAGTCTCACAACAACCACTTGCTGTCACCGTTTACAGAATAAGTACCATCTGCTGCCACTCTCCACAAAGTATGCGCCTTTGCGATAAATCATCAGAAATCTAACTGCACAGCTGTTTCTTCTCAGTTCAACAGCGACTGTGTGTGGTTATCTCAACTCGCTTAAGTGATGCACAATTCCGTTGCCTGGGAATGCAGAATAGACAGGGTCTCTCTGATGTGTAACTCATCGTCACTCTGAAGTCACCAAGATGTTCTGGATGAGACAAAGCGCTGCCTGCATGGGCTTCCATAACAGGCAGCGCATCAACGAGGACAACGACATGGATGCAGCCACCGTGCCAGTCATGAACTATGGAAGGGGCCATCAAGATAGGCTTAACATCTGTGTTAAAATCTAACTCTCCATGCTGACATCTCTGTTATGAAAACGTGTTATACAGATAACATGATATCCATTTAAACGCCCGTTTCTTTATCTGTCACAGGATGAAATGCTGAGTGGTCATTACGTACATTTGGATCAAAGTCTTGTATACATTTTGTTTTACAGTCATGACCATTGTCAGAGTGTTTCGTGGTGTCATCATGAATGTCTCCTGAGATTACATAAGGATCTGTTGAAGAGACGTTAAGACTTTTCTAGTTCATTCCATGGCTGTGGTAGATCAGCACTGA
>CM065722.1:80017997-80040497 GCA_033310375.1 Conus canariensis | reverse complement strand
AAGGGCTTGCTGCGCAAAGGAGCGCTTACCAAAAGTTTGACTACAAAGAAAGGGAATGTGGAAGAGACGAATATCAAAAGAAGTATGGAATTCTTGGATAGGGGATACAAGTGCAACAGGTCAGTCAGATATTGAGGACGGCAGAATTCAAAAGGTTTAACGCTCAGAGATGCAACTTTTCAGGAGGTCTTTTGTTGAACTAGTAGCCAGTGAAGAGAACGCAATGATGACCAAACATGTTCAACTATAAATGAGCAAGAGATGAGGATGGTAGCATGATTTTGAAACCTCTGACATCTCTCGCTCAGACAACATAGAGAATGAGACGAAAGGGCATTACAATAATCCAAAGGTGAGCGTGCAAACGTACAGACAAGGCTTTTAGTGACCTCTTTGGAAAGGAAGTGATAGATGGAAGCAATGCGACGGACTCCAACAACACAGATCCGAACGACATTAGCAACATGTGTTGAAAGCAAAGACGTTGATCTTTGAGTCACACCGAATTTACGAGCCAACGAAGGAAAATTGATCGATGAAACTCACAAAACTCTCCAACCTTCCCTATCAGGTTGCTTAAAATGTCAACATTTTTCATCTCAGGTTCATTTAAAAGTCGCCGCCTGTACATGCTTGTCCCCATGTTTTTGTTTGTTTGTTTGTTTGTTTGTTTTTTGAAGTTTTCCTCTTGCTGATTATGTAAAATAAAGCAACAAATTTCCATTTAGAATCTATGTTGCGTTTTTTCTTCTTTACACAACTAGGTGCCACTTGAAATCTGTACTGAATATTTTCCTTTATTTAACACATTTAAGAGCAAGCAATCTTACAGTATAATCGCTTGAGTTGGTACGATCATATGTGGCAGTAACACAGAGCCTTGCTGTTGTGTTATTACCAAACAGTGGTCACCTCATCACTGTATTTGCACCCTCTTTCAAAGCAGCCTGAAATCGGAGATATCACCGAAAGTAAGTTACCAAATGTGTAGGTGATTTGCCCTTATGGTACAGGTCACCAAAACACTACCCTTGAAACATTCCCGCTTTCCTCACTTCATATCTCTGTCCCCAATCCCTCGACACCCTTCTCTCTGTGTCTACCCTTGAAACATTCCCGCTTTCCTCACTTCATCTCTGTCCCCACATCCATCGACACCCTTCTCTCTGTGTCTACCCTTGAAACATTCCCGCTTTCCTCACTTATATCTCTGTCCCCAGATCCTCGACACCCTTCTCTCTGTGTCTACCCTTGAAACATTCCCGCTTTCCTCACTTATTTTCTGTCCCCAGATCCCTCGACACCCTTCTCTCTGTGTCTACCCTTGAAACATTCCCGCTTTCCTCACTTCCATCTCTGTCCCCACATCCTCGACACCCTTCTCTCTGTGTCTACCCTTGAAACATTCCCGCTTTCCTCACTTATTCTCTGTCCCCACATCCATCGACCTTTCTCTGTCTACCTGAAACATTCCCTTTCCTCACTTATTCTGTCCCACATCCTCGACACCCTTCTCTCTGTGTCTTGCATCCAAGTCTTCCTCAGGACCTATAGCCGCCATCAAGCCGTACACAGGTCGGTGCCAATGGTGTGTGTGTGTGTGTGTGTGTGTGTGTGTGTGTGTGTGTGTGTGTGTGTGTGTGTGTGTGTGTGAGTGTGTGTGGTGTGTGTGTGGTGTGTGTGTGGGTGGGGGGAGGAGTGAGAGAGAGAGAGAGAGAGAGAGAGAGAGAGAGAGAGAGAAGGCATGCGCGTGCATGTGTGCATGTATATATCTGAATGTATATTGTGTGTGTGTCCATCTTACCATTTTTCCTGTTTCTTACACAGCTCCCCACCAGCAACGTGCTTAGAATATCCAGTGCCCCTGGCTGATTTCCAGGTTGGAATTTACCGCTAGTGAACTTCCAACTGGCCTTTTTTCTTCCTCTAATCGCTTCATATTCCCTTGAGGTGAAATCGAAATTGGACACTGTCCTAAACAATTTCTCTCTCTGTCTCTGTATCTCTCTGGCTGCCTGTCTATCTGTCTGTCTGTCTGTCTGTCTGTCTGTCTCTCTTCTTCTCTCTCTCTCTCTCTCTCTCTCTCTGTCTCTCTCTCTCTCTCTGAACGCATGTACGTTTATGCGAGTATGTATGTGTTCACACGTGTGTTTACGTGTGCGTCCATTTTGGTTTTTTTCGGTCCTTTCAGAGAGCTATGTACCAGCCAGTCGCTCAGTATATCTAATGCACTTCGGTGATTCCCAGGCCGAACTTTACATGTAATGAATTCCAATTCCGTTTGTGTCATCTTCTGGTAACTTCGTACTCCCTGAAGGAAAAATGAAAATGGACACTGTCCTTAACAATTTCCTTGTTATTGTGTCTGTCTCTTGCTGTTTCCTCTCTGTCTCTTCCTTCTCTCTCTTCTCTCTCTCTCTCCCTCTCTCTCTCTCTCTCTCTCTCTCTCTCTCTCTCTCTCTCTCCTGTTCCCATCCTCTCCTCCACCTCTCCGTCTCTCTCCCTCTCTCATTGTTTCCATCACTTTCCCGTCCCATCTCTCTCCTGCTATGTTATAGTCATCATTGACAGATAATCAATTTTTTTCTCTCCCACTGACGCTCACCAGAATAGCCATCAGCACAGATTCATTCTCTGTTGTGTGTGTGTGTTGTGTGTGTTGTGTTGGTGTGTGTGTGTGTGTGTGTGTGTGTGTGTGTGTGTGTGTGTGTGTGTGTGTGTGTTGTGTGTGTGTGTGCGTGTTTACCTCGTTTTCTCCCTTCTGATTAGACAAGTTAGGAATTTTACTGGTAAAAATTTCTCTCTCTCTTGTCCTTCACTTTTTTCATATCAAAGTTTAGTGAGAAAAAATAAATTGTAAAAACAGCCAGAGATCCGAAGGTCTTCAGAGAAGAAGTCTCCCCTCCTCCTCCCCCCCCCCCCCCCCCCCTCTCCCCTCCAAATACAAGTGGTTAACCATCAACTCTTTACACTTTGATGGGCTCAGGTTGCAGCCATATAACAACTCTTGGATGCCTTTCTGCAGTTGCCTTTTCCTTGTCGCTGCTAAGATTCAAACCTGCAACTCCAGGGCAGTTCGGCGCCTGAATGGCAAATCCGGTCCGACTACTTTTATTCTACAGTTTTCCACTCCGTCCGAATGACGATGATCAAGAGTCTTGCGCTTCACTGCTTGAAAAAAGAAGGGCCACAACTTTGATCGAGAAAGTTTCTTCCCCTTCCCCTCCACACACACGCCCCCCTCCCCCCCCCCCCCTCCCATGACGATATTCAAGAGAGTGGCATCGCATTTATATCAAAAGAGCGACAGGATTTTGATAGAGTAGCTTCCTCCTCCCCACCAACCTCTTATCACAGAAAAAAAAGCCTTACAGCATCATGAGGTCCATCTCTCTCTCTCTTCTCTCTCTCTCTCTCTCTCTCTCTCTCTCTCTCTCTCTCTCTCTCTCTCTTCTTCTCTTCTTCTTCTTCTTCTTCTTCTTCTTCTTCTTCTTCTTCTTCTTCTTCTTCTCTCCACCCTCTCAGCTTTTCGGTCAGTCCATCTGTTTATCTGTCTGTCTGTTTGTCTGTCTGTCTGTCTGTCTGTCTGTCTGTCTCTCTCTCTCTGTCTGTCTGTCTGTCTGTCTGTCTCTCTCCCTCTCTCTCTCCCTCTCTCTCTCTCTCTCTCTCTCTCTCTCTCTCTCTCTCTCTCTCTCGTCTGTCTGTCTGTCTCTCCCCACATGGGCGTTTACGGCAAACGGAGCCATTTGCACTAACAGACTAAAAATAACATCCTGCTATTGAGAAGCAGTCATTGATCTCTGCCAGACTTGAAGTCTTGTTTATCACAACAGATCATAGGGGGTGTGTGTGTGTGTGTGTGTGTGTGTGTGTGTGTGTGTGTGTGTGTGTGTGTGTGTGTGTGTGTATAAAACTAAAGAATGAGAAGATCTGAACGCAGCACGTGCATGTGTGTATGTACATGTTCATAGTGTGTGTATGTATGTGTCCTCCTTGATTTTTTCCGTAATTATCACAGAGCTACATACAAGCAAATCGCTGAGAATATCAAATGCGATTCGGTGATTTCCAAGTCAATACTTACCGGTAACGAACTTCCAATTGTCCTTTTGTCATCTTCTGGTAGCTTCATACTCCCTTAAGGTGAAATGAAAATTCGACACTACCCCAAACAATTTCCCTGTCTGTCTGTCTGTCTGTCTGTCTGTCTGTCTGTCTGTCTGTCTTCTCTCTCTCTCTCTCTCTCTCTCTCTCTCTCTCTCTCTCTCTCTCTCATCTTCTCATTAAGCTTTTAGTTGGAAAAATCTGTGGGAAGATAGCACGTCTTCAGAGGAGACCCCCTCCCCCTCCTCCCCCCCCCCCCCACACACACACACACACCATCCCAACCCTACTCTGAGGGGACCGGCCTGCATACAAAGATGTAATTTCGGACGTTTTTCTGTTGCATCAAAAGAATTCCTCTCAGACATATTTCTGTTGTCGCCATTTCTTTGTCATTGTCCGGATTCGAACTCAGGCCTCCAGGAAGGTCGCGCCTCTCTATAACATATCAGGTCCAGTGACTCCCCCCCCCCCCCCCCCGCCAACATCCCCCCCTCCCCCTCTGTCGAAATTGCACTGGTTGAACGAGAGAGACATAACTGCGATGGAGTCACTTTCCCATCCAGATGGTAAGAAGATGTCTTCAATTGTCGTGGACAATGCCGAAAAATGACGATAAAAGGTTGACGTAGCATTCCGTCCCTCTTCCTTGTTGGAAAACGCCTCAAATCAACACGAAAAGTGCTGAGGTTGTTCTCTCTCTCTCTCTCTCTCTCTCTCTCTCTCTCTCTCTCTCTCTCTCTCTCTCTCTCTGTCTCTCTCTCTCTCTCTCTCTCTCTCTCTCTCTCTCTCTCTCTCTCTCTCTCTCATCACGCACCTGTCTGTGAAGCCAGCATATACAGCCAAAATCTATTGTGACAATGAAGTTAGACCTCCACAACACAACCCCCACACATCACCACCCACCCACCCAGTCCCCTGTGGCCCGTCCTACTCACCACGTCAATGATCTGTGTCAGGGTGATGCCCAGGTCAATGATGACGGCTTGCTTGGCCTCATACACGGGTCGGACCGCTGGGTCGTAGTTGGTGCGCAGCTTCTTCAGCAATCGCTGTTCATCTGTCAGGTCCTCTGTTCGTATCATTTCTGAAACAGACGGGACGGCCTATGATGTAGCTCAGTGTTGGTCCGCACACAGTGTGTTGCCATTGCAATGCACTGCTCTCAGCACGGTACAGTGGCAGAGAACGCAGCAAGCGACAGTTCCGACTTACCTGGAATATGACAGGCTACATAGTGAGGTAGCATGTAGAACATACTATGGCAATCCGAGTGATTTTATTTAGTCCTGAAAGGCACTCAATGAATTAGGTTTGTATCGCTTTAGGGGGGCGGGACACTATGAAGGAGATGGCAAAGTGTGGGGGGGGGGGGAGTAGGCGCTGTTTTTTTCATGCAGACAGAGACTTCACACGGGGCAACATAAAGACATATATAAATATTAACAACATGAATGATAATAATGACAAAAAATCATGATGATGATGATGATGATGATAGTAACAATTGTGATAATGACGAAGATGATGATGACGATAGTAATGGTAACAGCATCAGCAACGACAGCAATAATGCATGGAGTAATGCGGATGATAATGATGATAGTGATAATAATAAGTGGAGATGATGTTGATAATTATGATAATGACAATAATATTAACGATAACAATAATGATGATAATAATAATAATGTAATTTCTCTCTATCTCTTTCTCTCTCTCTCTCGCTCTCTCTCTCTGTTTCTCTCTCTTTCTCACTTTTCTCTCTCTCTCTCTCTCTCTCTCTCTTCTCTCTCTCTCTCTCTCTCTCTCTACTCTCTCCAATTTTTCTATGTCAAGAAATGAAGGTGTAATGAATCATGTTTCTATATATCTATACAAGTCGTTTAAACGGCGGAACACTATAATATGATGCTATTATAATTCATATAAACAGCAGGCATATGCTTATACTGATTTTGTCCACCAAAGGGCGTGGAAAGTTCCCATTTAGTTTCGCATATCTCCCCTTCAAATGGGGCTTTGTCCTTTTTTGAATAAAATATCGTTATCGTTATTGTTATGGTTTCTCTCTCTCTCTCTCTCTCTCTCTCTCTATATATATATATATATATATATATATATAAATCAATGTAGTTGTGTGTGTGTGTGTGTGTGTGTGTGTGTGTGTGTGTGTGTGTGTGTGTGTGTTTGTGTGTGTGTGTGTGTGTGTGTGTGTGTGTGTGTTTGTTGTGTGTGTGTGTGTGTGTGTGTGTGTGTGTGTGTGTGTGTGTGTGTGTGTTGTGTGTGGTGTAATAATAATGATAATGAGGTTAATGACGATGATAATTGTATTACTACTATTATTTTTAATAATAGTAACAATAGAAGCAACAACAACAACAACAACAACAACAACAACAACAACAACAACAACAACACAACAACACAATTACCATTAAGAACAGTTAACAACACAGCATTTGGTACCAAAGTGGTATATTGTTTTGCGCAATGCGAAGCATACATTCCTCAATCACGAGGCTACCGCTGAGCGATAAACTGCCACATGCAATGGCTTCGGTGTAGTGCGTGCATGAAATGATTACCAGGCTGTTATGGATGATGACTCATAAATAACACACTTGCGCGCTTGTATGCCCGCCTGTCTGACTGTTTGTTTGCGTGCTTGTATGCCCGCCTGTCTGACTGTTTGTTTGCGTGCTTGTATGCCCGCCTGTCTGACTGTTTGTTTGCGTGCTTGTATGCCTGCCTGTCTGACTGTTTGTTTGCGTGCTTGTATGCCCGCCTGTCTGACTGTTTGTTTGCGTGCTTGTATGCCTGCTTGTCTGACTGTTTGTTTGCGTGCTTGTATGCCCGTCTGTCTGACTGTTTGTTTGCGTGCTTGTATGCCCGCCTGTCTGACTGTTTGTTTGCGTGCTTGTATGCCCGCCTGTCTGACTGTTTGTTTGCGTGCTTGTATGCCCGCCTGTCTGACTGTTTGTTTGCGTGCTTGTATGCCTGCCTGTCTGACTGTTTGTTTGCGTGCTTGTATGCCCGCCTGTCTGACTGTTTGTTTGCGTGCTTGTATGCCCGCCTGTCTGACTGTTTGTTTGCGTGCTTGTATGCCTGCCTGTCTGACTGTTTGTTTGCGTGCTTGTATGCCTGCCTGTCTGACTGTTTGTTTGCGTGCTTGTATGCCTGCCTGTCTGACTGTCTGCGTGCTTGTACGCCGGAATAGCTCCGGCAGGGAGCCGGAATAGCTCAGTTGGTAGAGCGCCTGACTCGTAATCTTGGTGATCCTGGGGTTGCGGGTTCGAATCTCCGCCGGGGCGTTTCGGTACAGGGGGATTTTTCCCTTGGAGTTAACATTAGTTCTGACTCCATTTCCCATACAGTCCTTCAAATGAGACTATAAACCGAGGTTCCGTGTGTGAACGCACGCATAACATCTTGCACACACGTAAAATCCCATCACCAACTTTCGGAAGAGTAGGCCAGTTTGGCCGTTGGTATGGATGACACGTTACACACAGCATGCACCCTGCGTAAGAAATGGAAAGAATGAAGGAAGTAAAGAAACGAGTGAACGATATTGAACGATATTGACTGGATGACACGGGAAACGACTGAATGAAGCGCCAGCTGGCAGCTCTTCAGTCGGCACTACCCAGGTAGGCAGCCCGTTGTGTAAGCGAGTGTTGATTGTAAAGCGCTTAGAGCTTGGTCTCTAGCCGAGAATAGGCGCTATATAAGTATTCATTATTATTATTATTATTATTATTATTATTATTATTATTATTATTATTATTATTATTATTATTATTATGCCCGCCTGTCTGACTGTTTGTTTGCGTGCTTGTATGCCCGCCTGTCTGTTTGCGTGCTTGTATGCCCGCCTGTCTGACTGTTTGCCTGCGTGCTTGTATGCCCGCCTGTCTGACTGTTTGCCTGCGTGCTTGTATGCCCGCCTGTCTGACTGTTTGCCTGCGTGCTTGTATGCCTGCCTGTCTGACTGTTTGCCTGCGTGCTTGTATGCCCGCCTGTCTGACTGTTTGCCTGCGTGCTTGTATGCCCGCCTGACTGACTGTTTGCCTGCGTGCTTGTATGCCCGCCTGTCTGACTGTTTGTTTGCGCGCTTGTATGCCCGCCTGTCTGACTGTTTGCCTGCGTGCTTGTATGCCCGCCTGTCTGACTGTTTGCCTGCGTGCTTGTATGCCCGCCTGTCTGACTGTTTGCCTGCGTGCTTGTATGCCCGCCTGTCTGACTGTTTGTTTGCGCGCTTGTATGCCCGCCTGTCAGACTGTTTGTTTGCAGGACTACAAACCCAAGACGAACAAACCCAAAATAGCCTGTCAAAAAGCATAACGAGCAGAGTGACCTTCAACACATGAGTAAAGGGGAAAAAAGAAAATCAACACGAATGCTTCGGGTCAAACTGAATTGCTGTAAACCACCTACGATCCATTAGAAGGGATCCAGTGGTTGACTACCATCATTCAGTGGTTTCGGTGATGGCACTGCACGCCATCAACATAGCTTGCTTTCATTATTAGCTGTGTTTTGAAAGGGGGTGATGGATACGTGGAGGTGATGGTGGTGGGGGGGAAGTGGGAGGAGGTGAAGTGGGTGGGATAACTTGACGGGGACATGTGTGACCCAAGGAATCACTGTATCATACAATAGAAAGGTCAGCTAGGTCACTGTATGGCAGCGATGTATTGATTCCTTTCACTGTATCATACAATAGAAAGGTCAGCTAGGTCACTGTATGGCAGCGATGCATTGATTCCTTTCACTGTATCATACAATAGAAAGGTCAGCTAGGTCACTGTATGGCAGCGATGCATTGATTCCTTTCACTGTATCATACAATAGAAAGGTCAGCTAGGTCACTGTATGGCAGCGATGTATTGATTCCTTTCACTGTATCATACAATAGAAGGGTCAGCTAGGTCACTGTACAGCAGCGATGTATTGGTTCCTTTCACTGTATCATACAATAGAAAGGTCAGCTAGGTCACTGTACAGCAGCGATGTATTGGTTCCTTTCACTGTATCATACAATAGAAAGGTCAGCTAGGTCACTGTATGACAGCGATGTATTGATTCCTTTCACTGTATCATACAATAGAAAGGTCAGCTAGGTCACTGTACAGCAGCGATGTATTGGTTCCTTTCACTGTATCATACAATAGAAAGGTCAGCTAGGTCACTGTATGACAGCGATATATTGATTCCTTTCACTGTATCATACAATAGAAAGGTCAGCTAGGTCACTGTATGGCAGCGATGTGTTGATTCCTTTCACTGTATCATTTCAATAGAAAGGTCAGCTAGGTCACTGTACAGCAGCGATGTATTGGTTCCTTTCACTGTATCATACAATAGAAAGGTCAGCTAGGTCACTGTATGACAGCGATGTATTGATTCCTTTCACTGTATCATACAATAGAAAGGTCAGCTAGGTCACTGTACAGCAGCGATGTATTGTTCCTTTCACTGTATCATACAATAGAAAGGTCAGCTAGGTCACTGTATGACAGCGATGCATTGATTCCTTTCACTGTATCATACAATAGAAAGGTCAGCTAGGTCACTGTATGACAGCGATGCATTGATTCCTTTCACTGTATCATACAATAGAAAGGTCAGCTAGGTCACTGTATGACAGCGATGTATTGATTCCTTTCACTGTATCATACAATAGAAAGGTCAGCTAGGTCACTGTAATGACAGCGATGCATTGATTCCTTTCACTGTATCATACAATAGAAAGGTCAGCTAGGTCACTGTATGACAGCGATGCATTGATTCCTTTCACTGTATCATACAATAGAAAGGTCAGCTAGGTCATTGTATGACAGCGATGCATTGATTCCTCTCCGTTCCCTGTACTTGCTAGGTCGTGAAATCCAAATGTTTTTTTTTGTTGCCAGTCTGCGTACATTTTTTTTCCATGTTGAGAGCGTGCCTCAATATAGGACACAGGCAAATATTGTTGGAGACACGATGACAGGCTTTTTAAAAGGTATGCCTCATGAAGGCGTTAGAAGTGCTTACCACTGCCACTTACATCAAGCACAAGATGTTCCTTTCTGACATAAGAGACTAGGTACGTTTGTTGGAATCTCGCTTTCTCCGATTATCTGTGTTCGTATTATATTTATTTCTTTTATACATTTAAAAGTGCCTAATAAATGCCATGTCTTATCCAATATATGACTTTAAAATTCAACTGTATGATAACTAAACAAGCGCCTGGATTTGTCTGCTAGTTAATTAGTTTCATGCTTTCTTTCGACTGTCTCTGATTCAGCGGAGGCAACAAATCACGTCGATCATGATAATTTAATAACCTAAATTATCACGCACTGATTATCGCCGTTGACGTGCAACAGCGAGTAGTTCTATGCCGTGCGCTGTCCCCCTTTTTACAATTTTACATCAAACCAGCAAAAATAGTGCACCCATATAACCAACCATTCAAATCAGTACAATAATACTTTCATACGATGTAAAAGCAGAAAAGGGAGGGGAGGGGGGGGAAGCATACTGCAAATGAAATAAAAGACAAACAATCAAACAGAAGCAAGTATGAAAAGATTGTCACAGCAGGTGGCAGCTTGTCTGTCATGTTTGGCAAACAATGCGAGGTGTGTGCCGATTACACTTTCTGAAACAAATCGCAGAGGTAGGGCCTGGTGGTGCCTTCGACGCCAGATGATGTGGCGGTGGAAAACTCGTAAAAATAATGTGCATTAATGAAACGGCGCAACATAAACTAGTCCAGACAGACATTGCTGACTTCGTCGCTCTCATAGTCTCAAAGCACCAACAAGAAAAGCCGTCATGATGATGATGATGATGATGATGATGATGATGATGATGATGATGATGATGATGATGATGATTATGGTGATGGTCAAAATGGCAGCAAATAATATACAAACAACTCAGCTGTAATCGCAGTCTACATATTTCACATTATCTCATTTGTTTCCAAAATAACTGACTCTACAAGATAGCGTGCCTACATACGTGCGAAAATGTAGTTTAATATTCTTGCTTGAAAAATACCATCAAGCTGGTTGTTAAAGTAGACAATCAGCTGAACTGGCAGAGTCGAAGGCACTGAATTCCAAACAGTCGAGGTAGAAAACTATAGGATCACACACACCAGGTGATTCAGGTATTGGGATCATCGGAAATTAATTATCGGAGACCCGGAGAGAATGTGGAGAGTAATTATAGTAGAACTAATGGACAGCTATGCCCATGTCTTTTTACAAGACACGCCACCTAATAACTATCTACAGCCTCCGAGACCCTAAGGGCTCCGCCATACTGTGATCATACAGTTTAAATAATACCCACCACCACTCTCTTCCTGATGTCGGTCTCCATTCAGCAGCCAGGAAATTAATGAAACCCTTCATCACGCAGTTCGATGCCCTCGCTGTCACAGAGGATGTCTGGCAGCTGGATGCCGTCACTGTCACAGAGTATGTCTGGCAGTTCGATGCCCTCACTGTCACTGAGGATGTCTGGCAGTTCGATCCCCTCGCTGTCACAGAGGATGCCTGGCAGTTCGATGCCCTCGCTGTCACAGAGGATGCCTGGTAGTTCGATCCCCTCACTGTCACAGAGGATGCCTGGTAGTTCGATCCCTCACTGTCACAGAGGATGTCTGGCAGTTCGTTGCCCTCACTGTCACAGAGGATGTCTGGCAGTTCGATGCCCTCACTGTCACAGAGGATGTCTGGCAGTCGTAGGAAGAGACAGGGCGTGATGTCCACGACATGATTACAGCTATTGCCACCCGCTAGTAGTTCACCCTTCAACGGGTCCCCAGTCGCTGAATGAAGCTAGTAGTTTACCCTTCAACGGGTCCCCAGTCGCTAAATGAAGCCAGTAGTTTACCATTCAACGGTTCCCCAGTCGCTAAATGAAGCCAGTAGTTTACCCTTCAACGGGTCCCCAGTCTGAATGTAAAGCCAGGCAGGGCTGTTAGGAACCAAGACTGGTCATTACACCGAATAAAGGTGGAGTGAGACGAGGGAGACGGACACAAGGAAATGGGGGATGTCCGTGTCCTTCATAGCGACCAGATCCTGTCACTCAGTTTATCTCCTTTCTTTCATTGTTTTTATTAAGAAAAAAACACTTTCTGTTTCTGTTCTTAAGCATTTTATCCATAATGCCTGAAGAAAACCTGGGATCAAAGAGAAAAAGACGAAGCTCTCATACATGTGCACTGCATTCTGTGATATGATTTTACCATCACATAGTTGTCAAAATTGTTCCTGCCGTTTCTTTTTTTTAAAGGGGCTTGCATGTCCGTCAAGCCATGCATAGCTTAAAAGCTTACCCTGTCAGTTTTAGACAAGTTCTCTTCATTTGTAGGTTAATTCACAGCCGTTTACAATGGATAGGAAAAGGAAACAGAATACATTCAGTTCAATTCAGGCCTGTCTATGACACTTTTTTTTTCTTCTGCTAACTTGGATTTTTTCTGATGCATGTGATCGGCGTTAGACTTTTTGCGTTTATATCTTTGGTGTAGAAGAAAATTAGGGCTCTGGCCGTAGAAGACTGAACATTTATACAGATTTGATGACATGCACTTAACGGTGTACCTTGATATAAAAGTCCCTAAAGGTTCCAGGAAACAACACGCTTTATTTGAATGAAAAGTATACAAGTTCTAGCAAATGATGACTGCCACATTCAGTAAACTGTGAGTGCCTTTGGATATGTATTATGTAAAACGGTTTGAATTTATGACTTTGAAGCAAACGAATAGCATTCTGTGCACGCACACACACACACACACACACACACACACACACACACACACACACACACACACACACACACACCATACACACGCACACACACACACACACACACACCACACACACACACACACACAGCACGCACGCACGCACGCACGCACGCACGCACACACACACACACATACGCACACGCACACACACGCACACACACCACACACACTCACACACACATACACACACATATACATACACACACATAAACACACACATACACATACACACATACACACACATCACACACACACACACACACACACACAACCACACACACACACACATCACACACACACACACACACACACACACACACACACACACACACACACACACACACACACACACACATAACACAAGCCTGTTTTCTTCATAGGGAAATATCTTAATGTCGATTAACATTACGTCTAGCATCCCTGAGGAAAACAGTGGCGATTAGGTCAATAATGTGTTGGTTTAAAAGCTGCGGAAAATGAGCAAGTTTGCCCTAGCATGCAAAATGAATACATTCAAATGTATTCAGCACTAGATCCTGTAGCACCCAAAACTGCGCATGTGGAAAGATCTTCACAGGCAGACGGGGGCATAGGGTGCATTGTAGACATTTCCAACCTCATCAACAAAGCACTATATTATCCCTTAGTTGTCATAAGTTTGGTTACCAATACAGCACTTGAAGTCTCTGTCTGCCTGTCTGTCTGTCTCTTTCTCTCTGTCTGTCTGTCAGTCTGTCTGTCTGTCTGTCTGTGTCTCTCTGTCTCTGTCTCTGTCTCTGTCTCTTCTCTCTCTCTCTCTCTCTCTCTCTCTCTACGAAATAAACATGAATATGATGTTGACGTTAATAACTGAAAGGCATCTTTTTGAGATTCACTGCAGTTATACTTGACTTAAGATGAGACAATCAAGTCTATGCGTAGACAGACAGCTGAGCTAAGTATAACAGGCAGCTCCTTGTTCACCACTTCACAATACTGACAGCTCTGCCGATGCACATCAACCAGCCCACAACAGTTCTCTCATAGCAAGTACATAATGACTTATCTGGATCATTTTCATAGTTTGCGTGTTGGCTTCCCTTTCTTCGTTCATTTTATATTTTAATATTCAATCTTAGGCTTTGTTTGCCTATAAACGTGTTGACTGGCTTTCTTGTTTTAATTCATATGCTGAAGAATTCGTCCTGTCGTTGTCGTCGTCATCATCAGCAGCAGCAGCAGCAGCATGTCTTCCTGTTGTTTTTGTTGTTGTTGGTATTGTTGTTGTTGTTGTTGTTGTTGTTGTTGTTTCTTCTTCTTCTTCTTCTTCTTCTTCTTCTTCTTCTTCTTCTTCTTCTTCTTCTTCTTCTTCTTCATTATCGTCATCATCATCATCACCATCATCATCACCATCATTATCATCATCATAAGTATGTCTTATTTCTTTTTTTTCTTGTTCTTTTTCTTCTCATAATCATCATCATCATCATCATCACCATCACCACCACCACCACCACCACCATCATGATCATCATCATCATCATCATCTCATCAACCTCAACATTATCATCATTGCTACTAATAACGTTCGCTTTTTTGCATTTATCGTCATACAGTTCTGTTTCGTGTTTTACCACAGCATAATAAAACTGGAAGGATTCACTAAAAGACTTGGTACCGCCTAAAATAATTGTTTTTGAGTGATAACGTTTTGGAGTCACCTCTCTCCTCTCTCTCTCTCTCTCTCTCTCTCTCTCTCTCTCTCTCTCTCTCTCTCTCTCTCTCTCTCTCTCCAATCCACGAACTGCAGTTTCAGTTTCAGTTTCATCATGGAGGCGTTCTTGCGTGCGGACTAGTCCATGTACGCTACACAGCATTTGTTAAGTTTTGAGACCACACTGCCCATGATTTAAAGTTAATGGATAAATGAATTAATAACTAAGATGAGAGAATTTAAGAAGATGGTTTCGTGGCTGCGACTTAGCAGATGTCTGACCTACGTATTAGCCCAACGCGATGGTCAGACCTTGAGTACCTACCTAACATTGGTAGTGCCACTTTTATCATTGTAGGTGTGTGTAGAGAAAGCGAACTACAGTCACGTAAGGGTTACAGCACTAGTGCATTGTGCACTTACTATACCCCACAACTATATTTCCTTGATGGTTGCAATGTATGAATACAAATCAATCTAGTATGATAACTTTTTAGATAGTCAGCAAAAGGTTTCCACCACATTGTAACATTGTTATTTTATTTTTATTTCACACAATTCTTTGATGTAAAAGTGGATTCAAAATGTATAGAACAAAGACTAAAACCAACGATACAAACAAGTTAATCTAGTCAGCGATTCACATACTCCTAGCGGCATAGAGAGAGAGAGAGAGAGAGATTTATCAGGAAAAAAAATATTTAAAACATGAGAACAGGACCAATGATCCATAAAATAAATGATGAAAACGGGCCGGCCAGTCTGAAAGCCGATGAAGTGAGAGTTTATTTAGCACAGCTGTCAAGACGGACACCATCCTCATAACAGGCTCTTGAAGCTCCCTCAAAATGGTCTCATCCACGCCTAATGAACCACAAATATGTTAAATTGACCCGTTTCTAGTGCAGGGATTTTTCGTTTGTTAGCAATACTGATTTCATTGATGGAACATTGAGAAACATTTGTATGCTAAACGTTTCAAAGCCCTCTTAAACCCAAGTCCTTTGCTCAAAATATGATTTTGCTCGAGTGAAAGTGAAAGCATAAATTACAGCACAAAAGAAATAAGAAATGAGGTTGTTTATCTACTATTTTGCACATTCTTACTAGTGTCCGTTTGGCTTAAAATAGCGCTTGCTTTTTATTCTGTCAAAATCTCAACCAAATTACCATTACTATCAAAAAGGGTGAACGAATGTGGAAATCAGCGTCAGTACTGTAATTCAAACACAGTACTGAAAACTCATAGTGAGGAAAACCTGTCGCTTTGTTTTCTACACATCTGAAAAAAGGAAAAGGTTTATATATATATATATATATAAATATATATATATATATATATATATATATATATATAAATGACTCGTGTTACATGATACTTGAACACATGTCAACATTATACGCAAACAACAAATCATTTGGTGGATTATAGTCCAGAGTTATTTACACAGCAGCACTTACTCTCTCTCTCTCTCTCTCTCTCTCTCTCTCTCTCTCTGTTCTCTCTCTCTCTCTCTCTCTCTCTCTCTCTCGCACACACACACACACACACACACACACACACACACACACAGCACGCACGCACGCACGCACGCACGCACACACACAAACACACACACACACACACACACACACACACACACACACACACACACACCACACACACACACACACACACCACACACACACACACACCACACACACTTATTTCATGCATCACTCTTTGTGAAAAGTTATCATGCTATAGAATGAATCCCTCCCCCCCCCCCCCCCCCCCCCCCCCTCCCCCCTTTTCACATTTCCGCCTCTGCTCCGTTCCCTTCGCTCACGTCACTGTCTCCAGGCACCAAAGACAGACTGCCTCTTGAATATGCAACGACTGTGACAGGGAAGCTGCGTGCAGCTGGCTCACCGATCTGTTTTATTGCACTCTCCATCACGCCAATGTCCACACCAATCGGTGCAGGAATGGAAGGGACTTGGGTGTTCATTTCCTGTGCCATCCAGCCCGTCAGTAGACTTCACTCACAGTGAGATGTCATTACTTTCCGAGGTCCTTGTCCTTGCGGACGTCAATGAACTTTCAATATTGCGCTAAAACCTGAATGAATGTGCTCTTCGACTTCCCTTGAGGGTGAAAGTCTGGCATTTGAACATACGTTCTGGTATGTGTATTTTCCCCACTTCTGATAACTTCTTTGGTTAGATCTAGTTGCATGAGGCGACTGCAGGCGGAAATCTAGGCAAATATTTAAAAAAGTAATTTAAAACGTAGACACATCAATCACAAAAGACAATACATGACGCGTTTCGACCTCTTAGGTCCTCGTCAGATCAGATACACATCACTCAAGACAACGCTATTCTTTGGTTAAGTTCCTCACGGGTTTATATTTTTATGCAGAAAGGAAAGCTTTCTGGTGTAGCTGATCTTCATTTTTGTCTTGGTTGAAAATAAGAAATAACACACGATGAATGCTCATCAAATACTATAGCTCTATAGAACCAGTGATACCCATGGAAAGGGAGGCTAGTGGATAACGAACTAAAATAAGAAGCGACACTGTCCTCTTCTGTTATTCTTGTCTTGTGTGACATGATGTCTACCCCCGCATTGCTCCACACGTTAAGGAGACTGAAGGAGGGAGACAGAATGTACAATGGTAAATTAACTAGATAGATCGCGACAGACCGAAAATCCAGATGAACATTGCTTATATGTAGGAAACCTTTAAGCCAAAGGATCATAGAGCAAAGCAGGGCAATGTTTAATGGGAGCGTCGATATAAGCATCATGGGATTAAAGGGATTGAGAGTACATGGCAGATGACAGCACAACAATAATAACAACATCAACATGGTCCTTTATTTATAAGGGCAATAAACATGTGCAGTCCATTTTAAATGGAAATGATGCAACTCCAACAGCAGTCAAAAAATGGAACAACTTGTTTGAAAATCTGAGCTGGAAACATATTTTTTCACATTATTATAAAACTACTAAAGATGTACAGCTCAGATGGTTTCAAACCAGACTATTACATAGACTACTCCCCACTCAGAGATATTTGTTCAGGATTAAAATTACTGATTCCCCTATTTGCAACTTTTGTAATATGGATGAGCAATGCATTTCACACATGTTGTATGATTGTGCTATTGTCAACAGATTTTGGACCGGTTTTGAACATTTGCTTAAAGAAAATGTCCACATTATGATTACCTTCAAATTGATAAAGAATTGGCTTTGTTCGGAGTAAAACAAAATATTACAACAGACAAACTTCTAGATTTTATTCTGCTTCTGGCTAAATTTTATATATACAAGACTAAACTGCAAAATGCACATCCAAATGTCCAGTTATTCCTAACATTTCTAAGAAACAGATTGGAATCAGAAAAATATGTATCTTTTTTGAACAACACATATAGAGAATTTGAAGAAAGTTGGCTGCCTTACTCCACACTTTTTTTCTTGATCTTTGAATTACTGTTTCTTTTTATTAACAAAACTCGATAGAGCTCTATGGCTGCTGTCAAAGAATTTTATTTTGTTACTCTTTTTCAAAATTTTTCTTTATTTCTCTGTTATGGTTATTATTAATCATGCAATCTGTTTTCAATATTTATACTATGTTACAGTACTTAGTCGATTCCTGTCAGTATCATACAAGCTGTGTGTGGCATGCGTGAAAGAAGAAAAGAAGAGAAAAGAGGAAGTTGTAGAAACCTACCTTGAGCATACCAAAGAGGTCTCATCATGCTCTAACTTGTTTCACTCCACATAACTTACTAGGATAAAAACTATACTATGTATAGATCAACTTCAACCGATACTAGTAGTGATAAGAGTATCATGTACACATATGCTGTATCGACCATGATAATCAACTAATAACTCTCTCCTGTATCCTATACCTGTGTCAGTGTGTGTGTGTGTGTGTGTGTGTGTGTGGTGTGTGTGTGTGTGTGTGTGTGTGTGTGTGTGTGTGTGTGTGTGTGTGTCCTTCCGCCTCCTCATTGTAGTCGTGTATTTGTATATGTATTTATTTATATGTATTGGTATGTGTATTTGCATATATGTGTGTGTATATGTATGTATGTATGTATATATATATAGGGTGTAGGGTGGTTTTTATACTTCCATATTTTAAATCTTTTAAACTGTTATATATATATATATATATATATATATATATATATATGTGTGTGTGTGTGTGTGTGTGTGTGTGTGTGTGTGTGTGTGTGTGTGTGTGTGTGTGTGTGTGTGTGTGTGTTGTGTATGTTATATATATATATATATATATAATATATATATATATATATACTCGATTAAAAGCAAGTTAAAATCAAGCTTAAAACCTACAGATCTGTTTCGCGCTGTCAGTGCGGTCGTCAGGGTGTAGTGAGCTTGTATTGCCAGTGTTGTGTGTATATATAGCTTGCTGAAACACATGTAGCACGGGGAAAAACAGCAGCAAGCTATATATACACACAACACATCTGTAGGTTTTAAGCTTGATTTTAACTTGCTTTTAATACAGCAAATGCCGCTCCCACTCTGGTCGAGCACTCTTTTTTAAAATAACGCTGATCCTCAGTACTACTCTCTCTCTCTCTCTCTCTCTCTCTCTCTCTCTCTCTCTCTACTTATATATATATATATATATATATATATATATGTGTGTGTGTGTGTGTGTGTGTGTGCGTGTGTATGTGTGTGTATGTATGTGTATATATATATATATATATATATATATATATATATACATTGTGTGTGTGCATGCTATTTTCTCAAATTCATAGTACCTGGCATTACTGTATTGTCACTATAATGTTCTGTGTTTGTCAGTTTGTTTGTTTGTAACTGAAAATGAAAACCAAACCTCCTTGTAACTATTACTTTTTTTCTTTTATTCCCACTCGTTCAAACCGAGTAAAGCACAAAGAAAAATTGCCAGATTGTAACGATTGTATTTACTATTCATAATTCATTTATCATTCATAATTACACATTTATATATTGCTACATGCACTGGACATGCTCATGTCAAATTGTTTGTTAAATCCATGTCGAAGGACGAGTGCAAGAAGGAAGGAAGGAAGGAAGGAACTGTGGAGTGGAAGGATGAGAGAGGAGGCATAAAACATATATATAAAATAAAAAATAAAAACCTTGTAGCAAAAAAAAAAAAAAAAAAAAAAACCAACATCAACAAGAACCACACACACACACACACACACACACACACACACACACACACACACACACACACACACACACACACACACACACATGACTTGACAGCCAAAGATCATTTGACTTGTCACCCGAAGTAAGCAGTTTGATACTGATAGCTTTCTGCCAGGATGCAGCTGGAATGAACTGGTTTCTGGCTGTCCATGCTGGAGCTGAAATGGGCAGTCTGAGCGTCACGCCAATGCCAGTATAAGAAAGGAAAGGTGGGGGAGAGGTTAGAAGGCTCAGCGCAACAGAAACAAATAAGTTGTGTCCGACTTTTGCAGCGAATAGTGGCCATCCTCTTCTTACTGACCAAGATCAAGGATTGATTGAAGGCAACGGGGAACCGTCTGCTCCCTCCCACTGTTTTATCGCCTCATTTCAGACCAGACGACCATCGCCTACAGCGGTAAAAGCAAAGAAGTCTGACTTTTTAGAGTGCCACGCTGTATTGTTTTTCTGCACTGAAGCTGCGAAGAAATAACTCCGAGGTAATCTGGTCTGAGCCACATGGCTCTTGCCCGTTATGTTATCTCTGTTTGTAGTCGTAACAAAAATGTCATTAAAACTGATACATGCATAAAGGACAATCAACCAGCCGCCGTGGCGAAGTGGTCAGCGTCGCGGACTCCCGGCTGGGAGGTCGTGGGTTCGAATCCCATCAGAAGTCATGTGGGTTTTTCTGCCCCGACCGGCTCCTACCCAGAGTTGAGTTGCTGCGGACTCAGTTGGGAAGACTGGGACCACACAGTCGAGTTTCATCCACTTAATGGATGCGTTTCTGAGAGTGTTGCTCAAAGTTTCCTGACCAACACTGCAGGTGCCTGTATCTCTCGGGCCTGGTTGACGCCGGGATATATTATGAAAGGAAGCGTAGAGTACAGCCCTGTCATGTAGTCTCAGACCGAAATGGAAATCCGTAGCATCATCTTAATCATCCTCATTCTCATCGATCAGCATAAAAAAAAGTCTCAAATTCTGTGGCCCTTCATGCCCTGCTCTCATGGTGATCTCAATTTCGATGTCCTCTCCACGTCTGTTGCCTTGGTTTGGTTCCGTCGGGGTCACCAGTATCGGCGAGTCCATGGGAGCTGTCGTTGGACGGACGTGGTGGCGCCCTCCGGGGGGAGAGCTCACTCACGCCGGCTCCGCGACTAAGCAATTATTGTCGTCAGTAGGGGGCTTAGTAGGTGGTGTCCTGCGTATGTTAGATCAGAACAGGCGCCACTGAACACCACCGAAGTGACTCGGCAGCAGTGCAGTATCTCCTCCGGTGGGTTGCCTCTTGACGACTTGACATTGACTGCTCCCTGTGGATTGCCGGTGCCGGGGCTGCGGCGGGGCCGACCGGGCTGTGGCTGAGGAGGGGGTGTCGGAATGAGCGGCGTGGGTGCACTGCCTCTGAGGTGGCGCAGAGGTTGGGACAGCAAAAAAATAAAAATAAAAATAAAATAAAAATAAAGGACAATCACATTATGCTACTTTTGTCCAATGCCAGTATTAAAACCAGTCTCTACAATTAGAGAGAGAGAGAGAGGGGGGGAGAGAGAGAGAGAGAGAGAGAGAGAGAGAGTGTGTGTGTGTGTGTGTGTGTGTGTGTGTGTGTGTGTGTGTGTGTGTGTGTGTGTGTGTGTGTGTGTGTGTGTGTGTGACAATCACATTATGCTACTTTTGTCCAGTGCCAGTATTAAAACCAGTCTCTACAATTGAGAAAGAGAGAGAGAGAGGGAGAAAAGAGGAGAGTGCGTGTGTGTGTGTGCGTGCGTGCGTGCGTGCGTGCGTGCGTGCGTGCGTGCGTGCGTGGCGTGTGTGTGTGTGCGTGTGGTGTCGTGTGCGTTTCAGTATTTCTTCATTGTCTCTAGTTCTCCACGTAAATCAAAACTTATGTACCCACATACTCAGTGTCATTGCCTCACTATAATAGAACGGCATTATTTTCCCAATAAACAGAACGACATTATTTTCCCAATAAACAGGCACGTTTGTGTGCAGTGTTTTCATTAGGTTTTCTCCAAAGGTATGTGATTATCTGCTCTGGCAGCGTTTTTAGTAACATCAAGGTTGGTTGCTGTGGGCATTCTTCTCTTTTATCTGTGCTCATCATTGGAAATCAGATTCTATCAAATCATGCACAGCACTCAGACAAACTTGAAAATGCACAGACATGGAGGGAGAGAAGAAAGGAGGGAGGGAAAGGGAGAGAGAGAGAGAGAGAGAGAGAGAGAGAGACAGAGACAAGAGACAGAGACAGAGACAGAGAGCGAGTGACAGACAGACAAACAGACAGACAGACGCAAGCACACAACGTACACAAGTACAAACACACACATGCAGACACAAACTGCAGTTACACTCATACTTTATTCTCTTATCCTGATGCTGGACATCAGCGTCTAAAGGAAAAAATTCAACAACAACAAAAATCCTGCATGTCATATTGTGGGATAAAAACATCTTCATTGTTGCTGTCTGCCGTGATTGTGATGAACAAACAAAACAACCAGCATTATCTACTAGCAACTATGTCATCATATGATCCGTGTGTCGCTGGGGTACCACAGCAGTGTCCTGAATGTTGTCTGATAGTTGAACGCATTACAGACTTAACGTGTTGTGCTTGTAGGTGCACCATAT
>CM065722.1:80002997-80005497 GCA_033310375.1 Conus canariensis | reverse complement strand
TACACAGTGATTGGATATTTCAGTGAAGGTAGGCAGCTTCCATAATGCTGGATGCACTGAAGTATGTGAAAGAAAATATATGGGTAGAAAATGTCAGTGTGCCGCCTGTATACTTTCACTGCTTTCATAACGCTAGTTCATGTCATACACTTTCTAGAATGACCTTTCGAGCATACAGATTTTATAAACTAGTAATTACAAATTGAAAAGGCAGGTGACTCGTCACATAGAATATATTATATATGCATATCGCATATCCAAAGAAGATCAGACGAAATTGTCTGTGATTTCAGAGTGTGGTAAGCTTTACAACGCATGAGTGATGAATCTGACAATCCTACAATTCAGCCCACAATTTTTTTTTTCTAAAACGATGTACACTGTCGTAAGGTATTGTACACATGTCATGTTGAAGTTATACATTGACAATCCTACAATTCAGCCCACATTTTTTTTTCTAAATCGATGCACACTGTAGTAAGGGATTGTACATATGTCATGTTGAAGTTTTACATTGATATGTAAATATGTCATGTTGAAGTTTTACATTGATATGTAAACTTTCAATACATATTTTTCTTTTTTTTTTTCTTCAAGTTAATGTAGAAACTGGTTTGACAATCAAACTTTAGTTGTTCAATGAATGCTTCCTTGTCCTGCCAAGTATCACAGTATCCTCAGCCGCTCAAAGACTTTATACGCATGCAAGTCCACCTTAATGAGACAAACTATTTCATGCAATATGATTTAAACGTCATACAATAACCTGAGAATTTGGACGATCACTGCATGTCTATCCTATTTGCTGAATCCAGTACGCAAACAGCAAGACAGCAAAACAGGCGGCCTGGGTATACAATTAAGCAGTGAACAGAAGACGAGACTTAAAAAAAGAGAAACGCAAAAGCCCGCTTGGCTTGACGCCTACAGATTGATCGGCTTGTCTGCTCTAACGGGTGGCTGGATATTGATAGCTTCCTGCTGGGACGATGGAAGCAACCCCACAGAAAAGTTCTGGCCGACTTTAACGGGAAGCAGTGGCCATCCTCTTCTCGTTAACCGAGATCAACAACTGATTGAAGGCAATGTGGAACAGTCTGCTCCCTCCCATTTCCGCTGTTCCGACGCCTCTCCTTTGTAGATACGGCGACCATCACTCCCGACAGCGAAAGCAAAGAGGTCTGTGCGCTTAATGTGTGACTGCCCGGCACTGAAGCTTCCGTGACATTACTCCAAGAAGTAATCTTGCATCAGCCTGTAAGCTATTGCTATCTTGTCATGTCCCTTTATTTTGATTAGAAAACTGACGTGTGCAAGAACCAATGTGCGGAAAAACGACAACTGCTTGATGCTATTTCTACCATCTGCTTACAAATGCTGTCTGTAATAGGCTTGTGTGTGTGTGTGTGTGTGTGTGTGTGTGTGTGTGTGTGTGTGTGTGTGTGTGTGTGTGTGTGTGTGTGTGTGTGTGTGTGCAAATTGCATAGGGGACATGTTAAGACTGGGCGCATACCACAAATAGGTTTTCTTTTGATGTTCGAGTTATGGACGTAGGTTGTGTTCATGTATCGCACAATACCACCACCACAAGCCACACACACACACACACACACACACACACACACACACACACACACACACACACACACACACACACACACACACACACACACACACACACGTACGCACGCACGCACGCTCGCTCGCGCGCACACACAATCACACACGTGTGTGTGTGTGTGTGTGTGTGTGTGTGTGTGTGTGTGTGTGTGTGTGTGTGTGTGTGTGTGTGTGTGTGTGTGCTATAACGGTGGTCCACACACCTGTTCTTCATACTTCAAACCGGCATGATGAAAATCTCAGCTGCATCCGCATTGCTTTCACCCCCTGACAACCCGGCTAGAACTCTCTCGCCTTGTTTTAGATTGCTGAATACTTGGAGCAAACGCCTTTCTTCTGCATATATCCCAGTTACACTGTGCACACAGTTTACACAATGGCCCGAACTGCAGAGCAAGACTTTTTGTTTTGTTTGTTTGGATTTAAATGGGTCTTAGTGAGGAGGAGAAGAAAAGCCAAAAAGAACAAAAAAGCAAGAGATAAGTTCAGAAAAGCAGAAGGGACGGGGGTTAATGAATTCACCGCCGATTCCATGCAGTGCTCGATTCCTCTCAGATGACAAGACAGGCCACAGGTAGCTCTTGCATTGCGTTCGTTGTCCTGCACAAAACCAGGCATCATTTACAACGGAAGCGTAAGAGGGTGGAAATTTGGAACCGAGGAGAAAGGCGAAGATCATTGAACTCAGCGTGCTATGTAGGGATCGTACGGTTCCCATCGGCACAGAGTGTGTTCTGCTGCTAACAGGTTGGTCACTCGGCAGCATCCGAAGGAAGTTTGACCAAGGCAGCGCCTAGTGTTGAAGTGTGACAAGTACACGTTTACTGCTTTTATAAAAATCGGTCCGCTTCATAATAATTTAAAATGATTTCGAACCAAC
>CM065722.1:79982997-79995497 GCA_033310375.1 Conus canariensis | reverse complement strand
ATGGTCATTACTATCTACTGTCGTTTCATTCACTATAATCATAATTTCCTGAGTTAATATGATACGTTTTTTATGACTCATGATTACTCGTTTGATCATATATCATTATCTGCTTTCTCGAGTCATAATTACTGTTATCATGATGATCAAACCTAATTGCCACGAAACCGAAAAATACAAAATGGTGTCAAATTGATGCAACAAAATCAGTGGCAGTTACTGTTTTCAAGTGAAAAATAACAATTAGTACCGACTCTTGAAGACAAAGATTCCTTTGGCAATGAAAAATAGTAAGGATGGTTGAAACAGGTAGGATCTCACTGGGGCCTATACTTTGATGTTTAGAGCTTTTGTCTGGGGAGATAACCCAGTTCATATTGACTACACAATGGCTCCATTAGACAACCTTCAGCCTTTCAGGCCCATCAGACCAGCATGGAACTGGTTAGTTCCGGAAGGTTGAAAACATAGAAGAATGGATGAAAAGTTGTGTCGATGGTGAGCTTAGAACCCGTCAACTGTCCCTGAACAGCATGACACCACATGCATACATCACTATCTGGTCATGTGAAATTTCTAGTGGCTCTGCCTGAAACCCTTCGTCAAGAAACTAATAATGATCACGATGTTTTCCACCCACTTGCTCTTGATCTACCTTGAAGGGGTTGGAAAAGCTTTGTGTGTGTTAACTGTGGACAGGTATGTGTGTGTGTGTGTCTGGTGTGTGTGTGTGTGTGTGTGTGTGTGTGTGTGTGTGTGTGTGTGTGAGAGAGAGAGAGAGAGAGAGAGAAAGAGAGAGAGAACGGATGGGTAAAATGTACGATGAAAAACATGCCTCCATGTACGTCTGCTATCAACCAAAAGACAAACAAGTAAAAGAACTAACAGCGCCAGGTCACAAAGCTACTTCTGAAAGAAACAGAAAAGCGAAGATTCAAAATACTTGTCAGCAATATTGTTCAACTTTACTGCGCAACCTTATGCGCGTGTTCAACCGTAAAGCTAAGGCCAATTTCAATTTCAAGTCAAGCCACACGTATGAAATATAAGAATCCCATAAGCTTCCAGTCTGTGACTAATCAGTGATATGGACAGACCAGGGCTACACGGCATGGAAACTCGATTCTGATAAATGAACGACAGTTCATGTGTGCCTCCAGCATTCTCGTCATGCGAATTAATCCTTTTTCTCTGCCCTCAAAGAGAGCTGGCACTGCCAATCATCTGTGGGGTCGTTGCATTATTAGGATTGTCCAGGAGTGTGTGTGTGTGTGTGTGTGTGGTGTGTGTGTTGTGTGTGTTGGTTTGTGTGTGTGTTGTGTTTGTGTGCGTGCGTGCGTACGTGTGTGTGTGTGTGTGTGTGTGTGTGTGTGTGTGTGGTGTGTGTGTGTGTGTGTGTGTCCATGCCTGCAAGTGCATGTGTATGTACATTAGTGCATGCATGCATAAACACATACGCGCGCGCCTGTATGTGTGTGTGTGTGTGTGTGTGTGTGTGTGTGTGTGTGTGTGCGTGCGTGCGTGCGTGCGTGCATGCGTGCGTGCGTGCGTGCGTGTGTGTGTGTGTGTGTGTGTGTGTGTGTGTGTGTGTGTGTGTGTGTGTAAGCGCAAGCGCATGCATGTGTCCTCAAAAAAAAAAATTATCCATTGTCTCCATGTTCACTTAGCCATAGTCAATTTCTCTACGCATACCGCAAACAGCCACTTGCCCTTTACTAAGCAAAAACCCTGCACGTTTTCTGACGCACACTAACTGCGCAGCAGGTTGGATAACATGAAGAGTTTTGTGTGTCAGAACTTGGGCCCCACATTTCATTTGAGGTGAGATACACAATGAGAAAGAAAACTAGCAACAGCAAGGAGTATGAAGAGATGACAAAACAAGGATAGTGACAATGACGTTGACCCACAGACGTAAGGGGAGATAAACACACACACACACACACACACACACACACACACACACACACACACACACACACACACACAACACACACACACACACACACACACACACACACACACACACACAAGCCGCAAAATGCTTGCTACCGACATGTGCTGTTGGACAGCAGCAGCCTTCTGCAGGCTGAACAGCCCATTCCACGTACAGCTGGCTCGACTGGCTTTCAAGAAAGCCGAAACGGCAGCAGAACCTGGCAGGGAATTCTCAACTGGGCACTTCATGCAACTGTGTTGTACCTATAAAACCAGTCAAAAAAAAACGAAAAGAAAAACTAAAAATTCACGACAGGGCGGCTTCAAGCACAGACTGAGGCACAATGCATTGTGGTCAAATTAGAGAACGGTCGTTGAAAAGAAATAGCCAGAAAGTGAAGGAGGCCAACACAACTCAATCTAAGGCCTTTCAGGGGAAAATGTTTATGTCAAAAAAACATTTTATATTGATTACAACAGCAAATTTCATGGTCCATTTTTATTTTAGGAGTACACTGAAGAATGAAAAAAAAAATCAAAAGTAATAGATGTATACGTTGCACATCCATTAGTAAATACAATTTGAAAATTAGTCAAACGCAATTTACGCCACTACGTTTTCAAAAAGAATATCAGAATATCTGATCGTGCTGGTGTTAACATAGAAAAACCTTCTGAGATCATCTGAAAATGAGGCGGTACGGTCGAGTTCAACACATATTACATCTCTTTGTCTTGTTAACGGCTGGTGATAATGGGGTGGAAGCAACATTAGTCCCGCTGATCATGATATAAAGACACCGATGGAGCTTCTAGCACACGCGCATGTGTGTGTGTGTGTGTGTGTGTGTGTGTGTGTGTGTGTGTGTGTGTGTGTGTTTGGGGACAAGGAATGTGTGTTAAGTCAGCCTCTTCCTGTTTTCCCCAGAAATAGAACGTGAAGTGCAATAGTCAGTGACGGCTATACTACCAGCATGCACAGTTTATAACATACTGAGAAGCTCGCACACACTTCATTCCAAAACAAACTGTGACGTGCTGGTGTCGAAGTTTCTCTGGCTTCTTGATCGAAGATCGCTATTGATCGTGTTAGTGATATTGGACCATCGCTCACCCCCCTAGCCGATGCATGGTCTGAGATGCGAGATTCGTTGCTAAGACAGGAGAAGTGGCTGACCAATTTTCGTACTGAATCCCTGGAGGAGTAGGTCGTGATGTCAGACACAAAGCGGAACTTATCGTGTCTGTGTTGTGGCAAATGACTTTCTTACCTTGTCGCTCCACACTTCCGCTTCCCTATGGAGCTGTGTGTGTGTGTGTGTGTGTGTGTGTGTGTGTGTTGTGTGTGTGTGAGAGAGAGAGAGAGAGAGAGAGAGAGAGAGAGCATTCAGAGTATTTGCATGTTACATAGTTGCGCATCTACTAGTTGATAAGAGTGTACTCATGTGTGTGTGTATGTGTGTGTGTGTGTGTGTGTGTGTGTGTGTGTGTGTGTGTGTGTGTGTGTGTGTGTGTGTGTTTAGCAGACATTTTAACAGCACAAAGCAAAAGACAAGAGAGCAGATGACCAGGAATGCAAAAAAGGAAGGGGTGGAGGGGGGTGGAGGAGAGAGGGGACAAAACTGCCAAACGTCTGGCGGTCCCGATCGTTTCGTTGAGATCTCCATTCATTCAATGGCTTCGTCCTCTATTGTGCATCTCTACTCACGCTGCCACAGCAAGGTCATGATCATCATTTCAGGGTGTGTAGGTCTCTCCTTTATCCTCCTCTTGTCCCATGCTTTCCTGTTTCCCCTCCTAGACCTTACAGAGTATACAGGATTAAAACCAGATGGCCACTCTCTGTCACCCGTTTTGCTTTACACACATCTTTGAACTAGAACGTTGGACTTACCATGCTCGTCCACTCCTCAGTTGTGTTGTGTGCACGTATCGCTCTGCTCTTTTCTCGTCTTTCACTTTCCGTGAAATCTCATTTTCTGAGCTGTTTCACTGACTAACTTGCATGCCTTTCATCCCAACCTCACCAAGCACTGCCAAGTTTTGCTCCTCCTACACTGGTGTAGAGCCAACATTCCACAGCGGGCTGTCCACAGCAGATCGCCACAAGGACACTGTTGGAAAGAGACGCTGCATCACTGGTGGTGATGTTCTGTGGATCAGGCTCAGACAGACCATGCACAGCATGTCTCCTTTGGTGTCAACAATACCTGCAGACTGTGAGTGGAGTCAGTTACGGTACCTTCTGGAGTGGAGATTACCAATGACTTTCTCCAACAACTTAACTGTTGATGGTAAGATCGACAATGAGCTCACTACGAGGGTTCTGGGTCAAATTATTCTTTGCCGCTAATCAAATTAACTTTACGACAACAAAATCTAATAAAAGGCTGACGCCTATTTGACTAGACCATCCATGTAGAATTTCATTATTTTTATCTAATTATTTATCTACATCCATTTTTGTCGTGCAAATTATACTGCACTGAAGAATAATGGTCACCTGGAAACTGTCGCCAAGTACCACGATGAACTGCGTTATACTATGTCAGTGAATCGCGCTGCGATAATCTGCTCGTGCCCATGAAGACTAGGATGGACACTACTATTGTTATGATGCTGTGGAAAAGACGGGGAAGGATTCATGGCACGAACATTGGAGAAAAAAAAAAAGAAAACTAGCAGAGAGAGAGAGAGAGAGAGAGAGAGAGAGAGAGAGAGGAGAGAGAGAGAGAGAGAGAGAGAGAGATTTACAGAAGAGCAGTGCGAACACGGAAGTATGGCTTTCTGTGTCGGTAACGGTCTACCGTAAGCATCCTTTAAAGCAAAGAGTCAAACATAGCTTTACAAGCTGTCTTTTATACAGTGCGCTCAACTCTGTGCCTCTGTCATAGAGAGAGCATGGGGGCGTGATTTAGTCAATGGGTTCTGGTTTTGTCTAATGCAAAGCGCTTTCTTCTGTCGAAAAACGCTATGTGTGTTTGTACTGCTGAGATAGTATATACCACCTTCGGCATAAACACGTCATCGTAGCCACTGATCTAAAGTTTTATAAACTAAAATGTAATAATACTTAACTGGGAAAGTGAACGGGTTTCTCCTTCTCGTACTTCCTTCTGTATGTAGACACGCACGTTCCAAGCCAAAGAAGAAACTGCTTTACTGGTATGGATCTCCTTAGTCAGAAAGAAAACTATATCTCACTCTCTCGAAGAGAACCCATCCTTCTGGAATTGTTTGCGTTGACAAGCTACATTCACGTGTCAAAAGGAACACGAAGTGATGCAGTCAAAGTACATTCACGTGTCAAAAGGAACACGAAGTGATGCAGTCAAAGTACACAACTTTGACCAAAGAATGTCGGTCTATGCAAACATTATCTTGCACTCCAGCAAAAACGACAGAGGACTAAAAAGGCGAGGCAGACAAACAGGAAGGGAACAGAGCAAATGAGGGACATGGCGCTGATGGTGGTCATGTGTACATGATGAGAGAGCGAGCGAGCCTGATAGAGAGAGAGAGAGAGAGAGAGAGAGAGAAAGAGAGAGAGAGAGAGAGGGAGAGAGAGAGAGAAAGAGAGAGAGAGGGAGGGGGCGGGAGATGGGGGAGAATTTCCTTTTGTCGATCGGCTGAGAGGCTCCCAACCTTGATCAGACACAGACTAAACAAAGTTGGACGGCGTGTCAGGGGACACGACTTTCACAGAGGACCACTTCACTGTGATGTGGACAGTCACGCACACGGCCTCTCTGCTTCCGTCTGCTTGACGACCCTTCCCTCATCACCGTCCCTGACCCCCCTATATCCACCCCCCCCGTTCCCTGTTCCCCACCCCCATCCACCTCCTCTCTCTCTCTCTCTCTCTCTCTCTCTCTCTCTCTCTCTCTCTCTCTCTCTCTCTTGTGGGGGTGAGAAAGAAAAGACTGGTGCTGACTGGACACATGCAAACATTTACCATCCCCATCATCTGACAGACAACTGACTGCAGAGCAATCGATCCACCGACCAGTCATAAATCAACAGACGAAGATACAGAAACGTGATCAATAGTGTGTAAATAGATAAGAGAGCACATTCTTGAATTCAAATGCATGTAAGTAGAAATTAATATATGGTGAATGACGGAACTAAGTGAATAACATCTAGCTGAAAATAGCTTTATAGTTAAGGGTTTAACAATGCTGACATGATGACCATTTCACAAAGAACTCTTAATTTATCTCCTCTCTCTCTCTCTCTCTCTCTCTCTCTCTCTCTCTCTCTCTCTCTCTCACACACACATCACCACCCACACACACACACACACTCACACACACATACACATAGACACACACACACAACTCACCACACACACACACACACACACACACACACACACACACACACACACACACACACAACACACACACACACACACACACACACACACACACACACACACACACACACACAGCCATACGCATCTGCTTCACGTCCTTTTTTGATCCACTTATCAATCAACCATGTTGCCAAATGACCAAATCAAACAGGATCCCCCCCCCTCTCTCTCTCTCTCTCTCTCTCTCTCTCTCCTCTCTCTCTCTGTCCGTGTGTGTGTGTGTGCGTGTGTGTGTGTGTGTGTGTGTGTGCGTGCGTGCGTGCGTGCGTGCGTGCGTGTGTGTGTGTGTGTGTGTGTGTGTGTGTGTGTGTGTGTGGGTGTGGGTGTGTGGGGGTGTGTGTGTGTGCATGTGCATGCGTGCGTGCGTGCGTGCGTGTGTGCCTTTCTCTCGCTTTATTGCACACACACTCAAGCAACTGCTTTTCACGTCCATAATCGATTTGCTAAGAATTGATCATCAGTCCAGCCAACCAAATCACCTGTGAAATCAATAACACTATCAATATGACCGCACATTTGCAACAAACGGTGAGTTCGCCCCCCACTATCCTCAACAGCCCTCGTCCGACAAGAGCAACGCAATCAACATCCTGCTGTGAGACAGACAGTGGCCATTGTGTGTCCGCTGCCTCTCCACAGTGTGGGCACATAGGGGGTGAGTGGTAACGCCCCTCTTCTGCACTCTGTGGTCCCTGTGTGGCTGGACACGTGCCAATAAGTTGATAGTTGTATCGTAACTTGACCGTAGCAGACATTCTTTTCAGATATTTTGGTCACAATCAATGAAGGCAAATGAGCACTGGCACAGACACGGTCTAAGCTATCTGTCTCTAAATCTATTCATTTATTTATGAACACACACACACACACACACACACACACACACACACACACACACACACACACACACACACACACACACCCTGCACAATCCTAATAATGCAACGACCCCACAGATGATTGGCAGTGACTGCTGTCTTTGAGGGCAGAGAAACACAGGATTAAATCTGCGTGACGAGAATGCTGGAGGCACCCCCCCCCCCACACACATACATACATATATATATATATATATATATATATATATATATATTGTGCGGTGTGTGTGTGTGTGTGTGTGTGTGTGTATGTGTGTGTGTGTGTGTGTGTGTGTGTGAGAGAGAGAAGAGAGAGAGAGAGAGAGAGAGAGAGAGAGAGAGAGAGAGAGAGGAATGATGCTTAACAAGCTGTCAATTTATTTAAATCATCCTGTTTACAGTCAGGTGACCACAGTCAGGTGACCATGCACTGACAAATCACTTAAATAGATGCAGGGTTTGCAGTCACACATTAATGACTGGACGACATCCCCCCAAGCTATACGAACAAATGCATTGTTTTAGTGAATTACATTCCCAGAAATAGTATTACGAAGAAATGCATGTGTTTTAGTGGACTACATTCCCCGATATATTACAAATAAATGCATGTGTTTTTAGCGGACTATATATTCTGAGAAATATTACGAATAAATGCATGTGTCTTAGTGGACGACATTCCCAGAAATATTACAAATAAATGTATGTGTTTTAGTCAACGACATTCCCAGAAATATTACAAATAAATGTATGTGTTTTAGTGGACGACATTCCCAGAAATATTACAAGCAATGTATGTGTTTTAGTGGACGACGTTCTAAAAATATACAAATGAGCATACCTATTTTATTGCCACACTGACAATGACACGTGTTACTATTGGCCAGTTTGACAAATACCTTTGTTTTCGTTGCATAGATCTACTAACTACAACACACCTGTACGGAAACAAAACCCACATATCCCCCACAATTATGTATAAATCAACGTCAAACTGTCTAAAGGCAGGCCTCAAGCATGTCCAGAAGAAAAAGGCGGTTTCATGTGAACTGATTTGTATAGTGGTTGAAGTGAGCCTAAAGCATGCTTAACGAAGTTGTTAACACCCATTTCGACAGCATTGCAACCGCCTTTGCACTGATTGACCAATTCCGCAAACGCAGGTCCCACATTAAAGATCAGAAAGAGGTCGACTTTATAAGAAACTGACCATTTTTCGTCTCCAGCCCATCGTGTCGTCCCCACCTATGTCTTTGAGGAAACGGGAGCTTGAACAGACATCGGGAGACAACGTAGGGCGTGCCTAGGATGTGAGGGATGTGCACGCATCTTTTTGTCTTCACATTCACCTCATTTTGACTCAACACAACACAAAAAGTACAAGTGCAATACAATACATATCCATATCTGTCAAGAAATGATTAGATTTTCCAAGATTCATTCTTCCTTCCGAATGCTTCAACTTTTGACACCCTCCTTAAAGTTAGCCATACCCAAATTGGCCTGCCAAGCTTTGAACCTCTTGCATTTCTATTTAGGCACAGCTGAAGACAACTCTGTGGAAAAATACATCTCTATTCTGTGACAGGCAAACAGAGCTGTTTATTTTCAAGGAGACATCCTCTCCGAGAAAAGATGAGCTCTTCACAAGGTTTTTACTTTTAATGTTTGTTATTGTTGCTGCTGCTGCTGCTGTGATGCCATCGTGTTGCCCTCTCCGTGACAGGTCTCCAAGGAACCCATGGCCCTCATACGACACTCACATCTTCTCTTTCAGATAACTGGTATTCAGCTGTTTTTTTTCCTATGTGGGAAACATTTGTTATTGTTGTTTCCTACAAACACAAACTCGAGCTTACGAAACCAGCATTATAAACATTTGTGTCACATTCTAATGCATATTACTGACGTATCGTTACAATAGTTCTTGACAAAATGTTATGAAACGTTATGCATGACAAGAGCTGGTATTGTCGTCGTTGACGTTGCGTCTTTAATCTAGAGTCTGTTCACACTTTGTGATATCAGACTTTAGAAGTCAAATAAGGGTACATAAACAAAACAAAAGCTGAACTTAAAAAAATGACAACTGAAAGCGATTTACTTTGGGCCTGAACATGGTCTAAGGGCAAAAAAGCAACGATCAAGATACACGATTAACAAGATTCGGAGGCCAAATCGTATCTCTGACATTCAACTGATGGTATATACAAGTAACATTAACTTCAGAACTCGATGTCACTTTTGTCATAATTACAGTTCTGGGTTTGTGTGTGGTCATTCTGACAGATTCCTCTTCCGTATTAATAAAGTTAGATCCTTTACATACACCAATTAAAAGGGAGCATTCAAACAGATTATGAACATCAAACATTAAATGAGCACAAACATATGCTACATTTGAAAATGATGAGCATTCAATGTATTTATTCCAAGCGTCTACATCAAACTTGAAATATATCTCGCGCAAGAGAGAATTTCAGCTATGTGTGGAAGGTGTTCATTTTGCATACACTATTCCAGGCATCAAATGATCTGCTTACTGAGCTATGAATACCTTTCTGTGACTTTTTTCACTGCAGCCTCCTTGGCTTAGTTATCTGCTGTCTCACTGCAAGAAGTCCACTTCATGGAGGATTGGCTTAGTTATCTGCTGTCTCACTGCAAGAAGTCCACACCAGGGAGGATTGGCTTAGTTATCTGCTGTCTCACTGCAAGAAGTCCACATCATGGAGGATTGGCTTAGTTATCTGCTGTCTCACTGCAAGAAGTCCACATCATGGAGGATTGGCTTAGTTATCTGCTGTCGCATTGCAAGAAGTCCACACCAGGGAGGATTGGCTTAGTTATCTGCTGTCTCACTGCAAGAAGTCCACATCATGGAGGATTGGCTTAGTTATCTGCTGTCTCATTGCAAGAAGCCCACATCATGGAGGGACCCTGCACAAAATGATCCCGGTTCCTCAAGTCTTAATGTAGTGTACTATATGTTTGGTTTCTAAAAAATAAAAACCCTTCCGAAGTTAGAGTCCCAGTTTTGTGAGCTGCTTCATACAGATTTACAGTCATCGGGGGGGGGGGGGGGGGGGGGATGTTGAAGACAGCGATGTCATTATCATGCATAAACACTAATGCCAAAAGAAGAACATACAATTCTGCTTCGAATACAGAAAAAAAAAACCACCTTTTTCTCACGACAGAATGGTTTTCAAAGATGTAGACGGAAATCACAAACCAAGGGCCTGTGCCAGATTCCAGATCTGAGCCCTCTGTGTGTGGACCTCTTCTCTAATCTCAATTCTCTACCACATAATAACACGTGTTAAGAGCTGTGACAATATCAGCGGCGTGTGATGCTGCGTTTGCGAACATAATGTTCCTTCTCCTCCACTGTCTGTTCTTTGATATATGTCAAATGGATCGATGGAATGTTATTAATGTAAGTGAAAAAAACACAATATTCATTGCAGAGGGAACGAGGGGTGGAGCGAGGATTAGGAGGACAACAAAAGAGTGTTGTGGCTTTCACGTAATGAAATTCCGGATGTGCAATTCTGGAAATGTAATGTTTTCATGGAGCACCGACCTGTCAACAAAAAATAGAGAAACATCAGTGGAGAAATACCCCAATCGACAAAAAAGGAAATACATTTTTTTGTAAAGCATACGTCATACAAAGACGTTTCTGTTCATTTGCACACACTTTTTCTTTTCAGTTTACACTTATTTCATTCTGAAGGTTACATTTGTCTGTTTTCTTGGGCAACTCTCTTGTTGAGTTATGATTCAATCTCCCTTTGTATGCATCACAAACCAAATCAATATATCTAGATCAATAAAGAAATACACTGCCAATAAATAACGAACAATGAATAAATGTTTAAAAATATTTCGGAATAGCCAAGGAATACGTTTGACTTCTATAATGCAATATGCAAAAACATACGTTTCTCCCTAAACAAAATGCAAACTCATTCATTGATATTAACCCTCGACTGCTAGGGATGCGATTGTGCCCGTGAATCTGATCATATCTTCGTTCCCACATCTCTATCACGCTGTTCAACATGCAGATCGAGATTGGATTATTTCGGTCTGTTTTTATTGTACGAATACGTGGATGGGGACCAGTCATCTCTCTCTCTCTCTCTCTCTCTCTCTCTCTCTCTCTCTCTCTCTCTCTCTCTCTCTCTCTCTCTCTCTCACACACACACACACACACACACACACACATCCACCACCACCACCACCCACACACACAAACACACGCACGCACGCACGCACGCACGCGCACGCACGCACGCACGCACGCACACACACACACACACACACACACACACACACACACACACACACACACACACACACACACACACACGAGCAAATTGATGGATAGTTGTAGTTTGTTGTTTTTGTTTCATTCTCTGTCACCTTTCTCACAGAACACGTGGCATCCGAGCAATCTCTACGATTTGATTGACTCGTATTTATGTAAACACCAACACAAATACAGACTGAAATAATGGGGGAAAAAAATTCCGCTGGTCGGAAGCAAGCTGATACACAATTATCTACCGTGCGACAAGAGGCTTTGTATGGCAGGACAGTGGCCCCTGACCTCATGGATGGCTCTTTTCTTCAAGCGTTTTAATGTGTGTATTATTCGTTCTGCTGTCTGTGCCGGCAACAGGGCTGAGGATTATAGCTTGTGGAATCTGGGCACATTTTGTATGCTCACACACACACACACACACACACACACACACACACACACACACGCACACACACACACACACACGCACGCACGCACGCACCCACGCACGCACGCACACAACACACACACACACACACACACACAACACACACACACACAGCGGCAAAGGTCGTCTGAATTGTCCAATACGGCCCATAAATGATTCAACATAATTATCAAAGATACAGAGGCTTAGTCATCTAGTTTGTCCTAACCACCCGATTTGTCCAAACACTTTATTTTGTTCTCTCTCTCTCTCTCTCTCTCTCTCTCTCTCTCTCTCTCTCTCTCTCTCTCTCTCTGTGTGTGACGTGAAGCGTAGCGAAAGGGCGCACATCGGAAGAGCTGCAGTAAATTCGCTGATTTCATCGTCAACATGCCAGTTACTGGACTTCCAGCGACTGTGGAGAAGACCCTGAGTGCCCTGCTGACGGACAACACGGTGAGCAGCTGGAAAATGGCGGGAGGAGACAGCACGGTGGTTGTGCTACGTCTCAAGCCTGCCAACCCGCCAGTGTCAACAAACATGGCGGACCCTGTCCTGAATCGGAATACAAGGGTGCAGTATTATAGA
>CM065722.1:79955497-79970497 GCA_033310375.1 Conus canariensis | reverse complement strand
GTGCTTTAGTGAACGACGTTCCAACACATTACATGAATAAATGCAAATGTTTGACTGCCATACTAACAAATGGTATGTGTTGTTATTGACAAAGTTAATACAATACGTGTGTTTTCGTCACATAGATCTCAATAACTACGGCTCCCATGTATGGCACATAATCACACTCTTCTATAAATCATCATAAAACTGTCTGCAAGCTGACTTCAGGCATGTCCAGAACAACAGGAACTGTCTGCAAGCTGACTTTAGGCATATCCAGAACAAATGAACTGTCTGCAAGCTGACTTCAGGCTTGTCCAGAAGAAAAGCAGGCTTCGTGTGAACTGCTTCGTATACTGCTTTTTTCAGAGTGCCAACAAATGCCTAAAAAGATCGTTTGTATGTCTTTCGACATCCTTGGATTTGCCTCTGCACCCGCTGACCTGTTCCACAAACACAGGTCACACAGGTCAGGACCAGAGAGTGGTCATCTTCATGAGAATCGGACCAAGTTTTGCCTTCACCTCCTTGATGCCATCATTGTCTATGTCTTTGAGAAAAGAGAACGTCAATAGAGAAGGGGAGAACAAAGTGGGATGTGTGTGCGATGTGAAGGATATACACACACCTCTGTTTTCTTTATTTCCAATCCACTGTTACTCAACACAACACATAGAACTGCAAATAAAACACGCTAAATATTCATATCTCTCAAGAAATAACAATATTTGTAAAGATCATTTCTTCCTTCCGACTTTTTCAACTTCTGATCCCCTCCTTGATGTTAGCCATACCCAAACGTATCTGTCATGCTGTGGACCTCTTGAATTTTTTATTTCAGCGCAACTAAAGACAACTGTGTGGAAAAATACAGCGTGCTGTGACAGGCAAACAGGCTGCGTATTTTCAAGCAGACATCCCTTTGAGAAAAGAAGAGGCCTTCACAACGTTTGTGATTTTAGTGTTTGTTATTGTTGTTGCTGCTGCTGTGACATCATTTTTTTTCTGCGCTCTCCGTGACAGGTCTCCTGGAAACCCTTGCCCCTCATACGACGCTCGTAGCTTCTCTGTCAAATAATCGTTATTCCTTTTTTTGGAATGGTGATATCTTATTATTTTTTTCCCTTCCAAATGCAAACAAGACCTTACGCAATCAGCATTGGAAACATGAGTGCCAAAATATGAATGCATATTACTGACATGTTGTGACACCAAGTCTTGACAAAATTATACTTACCTGCACGCATGACAAGAATTGTTATTGTCTTTCATGTGCATTCCCCGTATACATGGTTTAAAACGAAGTATTGAAACAGAATGTGAGTACCATATATTGAATGAGCACAAATGATGTTACCTTTCGAGAATAACTAGTATCCAATGTATTTATCCCAAGTTTGCATATCTTGCACATCAAGGAATTTCAGATCTGTTTGACAGGTGTTCGTTGTGTGTGATTTCATGTCTACTGTGTCTTAAATAGCTTTCCGTGACTTCTCACTTCAACCTCCTAAGCTTATTTATCTATTTCACTCCAGTACTTCACTAATGTGATGGTCTTACTGACAGTGAATTGCATTTTTGATAAACTTGTCGATGCTGAAAATGCACTTCTTGGTCATTAATTCATTTTGATCGGACGAGGCTAATGGCTCAATGCAGAGACGTGTCTGTATCCTGGCCACATGGCTGCTAATTATTATCAATGGATTTAATCTCGTTGTTCCTGTCGTTAGCAGTGTCTTCCTATGCACCAATCAAATCAATTCGTAAGTTAGGTGCACACCCCAAAATCAATATTCGGCAAATATTGTAGAGTTTATCATCCAATACTGGTTGTGGCAGTGATGATGTATAAATAACATTGAGCTATTAAATAACATTGAGTAATATCTCCCGAGAGTGCAAGCCATTTTTGGTCATTTATCTGTTTAGTTTATCTAGGTCCAGGTGACATATCCTCTATACATGATTCACAACTCTCTGTGTTTGTATCTTTTTTAAGATTTGTATGTTTTCTCTTTAACCTTTGAAAATGTCACCAAAGCAAAATTTGAATGAAAGTAATCACCCTACTGATTTCCATGGACACACCAGGAAATGTATGACTTGAGGTATCCTGCAAAACATCAGCACTGCTCATTGGGTCGTTCCATACATGTCGCCCACGAGCAGGATTCTGGACAGATTTTATGCTTGGTCGCTCCCAAAGGATCCGGAACATGTCACCCCACATTTATGGTGAGAACACGTGCCTCTGTTGGAGGGGTGGATGATGTCCCTCATGAGCCTGTTATTCTGGATATTTATATTTCTGATCTTTATAAACATTTAGCAACCGGTGACTGCGAAATAACCATGGCAATTTCAGCAACATGGGAACCATATAAGACAGTACTAACATTATCAAAGTTTGTCATCTCAATACCTTTCTCCTGATAGAGCGTGGTCAACACTGAGCATTCAAATAAAAGATGTACAGAAATGTTTTCTCTGCAGACACACGTAATACCATGAGAATATTTAGTGTTCCAAGTATTCAGCCTTAATTTATGAATTAATCTGACAATGTGCCTGGGACACGATGGCAAACTAGCCATTTTTTTTAACTTAAATTCTTCTTATGTATATATTTTTCCATGATTTTGATTAATTCACAAGCGGATAAATCTAAGGGATTGTTTAATAAATTTTCAGCATTTCCATTTGCTCCTTTTTTTGCAAGACTGTCTGCTGTTTCATTCCACTTTATACCACAGTGACATGGGATCCAACAAAAATCAATTCGTATGCCTAGAGTTATGACACAATGCAGTAGATGTTTTATTTCAAAAAGCAAATCTTTTCTAGCTTTGCTGTCCCAACGCTCTAGTGATTGTAAAACAGATTTGGAATCAACACAAAGTAAAATTTCATAGAAAGCAATTGGTGTATCACATATGTAAGTCAAAGCCTTCAGTATTGCATGTAATTCTGAGGTATAGATTGAAAACCCCTTTCCTATATAATATGATTTCCTGACATTTAAAGTTGGTATAATAAAGCCAGAACCACTGTCAGAGGATTCCATTACAGACCCATCTGTAAACACTTTTAAATGATTTGGATAGCTGTTTTCTAAATGTTCACGAACTTCAGTTGTTAAAATATTTACATTATCACTTTTCTTTATCAAAGTGTATTTGTAATCAAAAGAAGCATTTAGGTGTTCCCAAGGAGGCATTGGAGGTACCGCAGGTAATTCTGGTATAGCAGTAATATTAATATTACAATGTGACATAAAGTCAGATGTGTAGTTTCTAATTGGTTGAATATGTGACATGTTTGTAGACGTCTTAGGAAAATCTTTACTGGAATCCATCAGTATTTCTTCAGTAACTGAATTTCCAACAGAAATACATCTGACAATATATTTGGATACATCCAATATTCGCTTCTCATTTAGTGGTAATATATTTGTTTCTTTATAACATCTATGAGTGTTTGTATGAACTGGGACTCCCAAAGCTAATTTCATGGCCTTACTATCCAAGCTTTGCAATCTCTTTAAAAGACAATTAGGCGCAGAGAAATACACCTCCTGCCCATATGTCAATTTTGATCGGACTAAAGAGAAGTATAGATGTAAAAGGGTATGACAGTCCTGACCCCATGGTTGACAACATATAATTTTAAGAACGTTTAATCTTTTTCTTGTTTTGTCAATCAAATGTTCAATGTGTGTTTTCCAGTTCAGCTTAGGAGTTAAAAATACCCCCAGAAACTTAACTTTTTGTTTATATTCCACAATCTGACCATCTAGCAAAAGCGAGGGTAGTATCTTTGGCTTCTCACCGTTGTTAAACAACATAAGACATGTTTTTTTTTCTCCAGATAGTTCTAATCAAGTAAATACATACGTTTCTCCCAAAACAAATTATAAACTGACTTATTAGTCTACATTAACACTCGACTTCCAGAGATTCAGTTATGCCTTTGAATCTGATCACTATCTTCTTTCCCACATTATTACTCTGCTGTTCAATACAGAGAGCACGCTGTGTGTATTGTTCAGATGCCTCAATGGAGACCAGTTGTTGTGGTGCCTCAATGCAGACAGTTGTTGTGGTGCCTCAATGCAGACCAGTTGTTGCGGTGCCTCAATGCAGACCAGTTGTTGCGGTGCCTCAATGCAGACCAGTTGTTGCGGTGCCTCAATGCAGACCAGTTGTTGCGGTGCCTCAATACAGACCAGTTGTTGCGGTGCCTCAATGCAGACAGTTGTTGTGGTGCATCAATGCAGACAGTTGTTGTGGTGCATCAATGCAGACAGTTGTTGTGGTGCATCAATGCAGACAGTTGTTGTGGTGCATCAATGCAGACAGTTGTTGTGGTGCATCAATGCAGACAGTTGTTGTGGTGCATCAATGCAGACAGTTGTTGTGGTGCATCAATGCAGACAGTTTTTGCAGTGCCTCAATGCAGACCAGTTGTTGTGGTGCCTCAATGCAGACCAGTTGTTGTGGTGAAAGGCTGAGCACTGGAAGTCGCCCTGCATGAGGAGGTGACAAAGTGTAGCTTCCGGTGGCGACCAGGAGGTGCACGCACATGAAGGGGCATTTGCACAGACAAACTGGAATTCGCCCCCCCCCCCTCCCGGCCCGCCACTCTCTCTCCGAAACACACACACACACACACACACACACACACACACACACACACACACCACACACACACACACACATACACACACACACACATACACATACACGTGCACGCGCACACACACGCCCCCGTTCACGTATATAATTTATGCGTATACTTCTTGTGTGTGTGTGTGTGTGTGTGTGTGTGTGTGTGTGTGTGTGTGTGTGTGTGTGTGTGTGTGTGTAAGTGTGTGTGTGTGTGTGGGGGGGTGGAGATCGATGAATATATGTACAATCTTTCATTATTCAATCACCTGGGGCAATGTTTATGATCTAAGTGACCTACATGTATCTAATCACTAAAACGAGAACAGACGGACATGCTGATAACATTGTCCCCTGCCCGGAAGGAACCTGATACACAAATCATTCACAGTGCGACAACAGGCTTTCTATGGCGGAACACCATCCCTTCTTCACTGGCTCCTTTCTTCACTGCCTCTTTGTGTCATCGCTCGGGTGTGTGTGTGTGTGTGTGTGGTGTGTGTGTTGTGTGTGTGTGTGTGTGTGTGTGTGTGTGTGTGTGTGTTGTGTGTGTGTGTGTGTGTGTTGTGTGTGTGTGTTGTGGTGTGTGTGTGTGGTGTTGTGTGTGGTGTGGTGTGTGTGTGTGTGTGTGTGTGTGTGTGTGTGTGTGTGTGTGTGTGTGTGTGTGTGTTGTGTGTGCCTGCGTGCGTGCTTGCGTGCGTGCGTGTGTGCGTGAGTGTGTGTGTGTGTGTGTGTGTGTGTGTGTGTGTGTGTGTGTGTGTGTGGTGTGTGCGGGCGCGTGTGCTCTCTCTCCTTTGAGGACTGCGATCTTGTGAAAAAATGTTGTTTCACCAAGGCTTTCTATCCTTTCAGAAACCTTACACGTGCCATAGCTTTCCTGGGTTCCTTTGTTGTGGTTGTTTTCTTTTCAGTGGTTCAGAAGTGCAGTCCCTTGAGTTCCTTGCCGTCAAACGAAGTTAGCATGATAACGTCTTTCAACGCACTTCGTAAAATCTTCAGTTTCATCAGCCCGATTATCAAATTACTGGTTCAATATCTAAAATAACTTGGAAGTTTCATTATTCTAGTCACAGATCCTATTACACTTCATCTAATTTTAGAGCATCATTGATTTCTAGGCCTCTGTCGAATCATACGATTTAGGCTGTATTCGAGTTGTTTTTGGGAGTTCACAACGTTCGCTGAAACACATGCACAATTAAACACAATCGTAAACATCCTACAGAACAATGGAATAAGTCAGAATTCAAATTCTCAAACGTTCAATCATTTGCTATTGGCAGGTTTTGTTTGGATAGATGGATGGATGGATCGAAATGCGTATGTTTGCAAGCGTGCGTGTATGGATGCCTGTCTGTATGTATGTCTGTATGTCTGTCCGTATGTAGTATGTATGTATGTATGTATGTATGTATGTATATGTAATGTATGTATGTATGTATGTATGTGATTATTTTGTATGTATGTATGCATGTATGCATGTATGTATATATGTATGTATGCATGTATGCATGTGTGTTGTATGTATGCAATGTATGTATGCATGGGTGTATGTATGTATATATGTATGCATATGCATGCATGTATGTATGTGTGCTTGTATGTATGCATGTATGTATGCAGCACAGCATGTATTACCGGTATATCTGAAAGTGGCGTCTCTAACTAAAAGCATCTTCGTATTTCACACTTTCGAGAAAGAACCTCAGACATCTTTACTTCCACCGAATTGCATTAAGCATTACTGAGTGTGTCCAAATACTCGGTTGTCAGGTGGACGTTTTTGTTTTCATAAAGGAAGGGCTTTGAGTTGATCCCGAATAACTGAAAGCCAATAAGGATTTTCTTCGGCCAGGGAATGCATCTGACTTAGAAGATTGTTGAAAATCCGAACCATAATAAAACATGTGCTGGGCCTACACTAGCAGAAGACAGCAAGCCTTAGACATACTTTCACAAGAACAGAACATGAACCCGGAACGACATCCGAGATCAAGCATTCTGAAAGATCAAAAACCAACCAACAAGAGATCCCGTACTTGATACATCTTGCCGAAAAGACTGTCCTTTCACTTGATACTTCTTCATTTCGACTAGGCGCAATGCTTACTGAAAAGATGTCTGATGTACGTCTGAAACCAACATTCTACACTTCCAGAAGTCTGAGTGGAATAACAATAAAATGCAAAAGTCGACAAATAGGAAATAGGCCCTCGCTGTGCCTTTGGCATCTGGAAAGTTTTTCCGAATACATCGTCGGACTTCCTACCACAACAGAAACGGACCAGAAGCGTTTGCCGACATTGTTCAAAAACAGGAACCTGGGAAGATTTCATTCCAGGAATTCAGATGTTTCGAATGAGACTTTTTCGGCACTTGTTCAACGTCAGCAATGCGAAAACATCGCGTGTCATGAACAGGATGGTATCAACACCGTATACCGCTCTTTTGTCCAACAATGCTTGCATTCCACACAATATGAATTCCAAGCATTCGCAGATATAGAAAGGTTGCATTGGACTGTTACAACTTCTTGTTATGACACGGGCGGAACATGTAACTGTGCATACACGCACACACAGACACAAACAAACACACACGCGCGCGCACGCGCATCCACGTACACCCACATCCACACATACACACACTTCTCAAACACCGGTGCTGAAGGGCGAAAGGCCACATGCAAGAGGTCAGCTGTCCATTACCGGTCGCACTATGCTGAGGAAATGGAATTTTCCTCGGGGGAAAACGCTGAACTTCAAAAAAATAAATGGACAAATGTTTGGGAGAGAGAGAGAGAGAGAGAGAGAGAGAGAGAGAGAGAGAGAGAGAGAGAGAGAGAGAGAGAGAGAGAGAGAGTTTTCTTAGGAAATTCTAAGCATTCGATTTTACAAAAAGCAATACACTTTCAACTATCTTTGAAAACGCAGCAGAAGGGTTCTGTGGGGAGAGAGAGAGAGAGAGAGAGAGAGAGAGAGAGAGAGAGAGAGAGAGAGAGAGAGAGAGAGAGAGAGAGAGAGAGAGAGAGAGAGAGAGAGAGAGTTTCCTGAGGAAATGTTAAACATCGGATTTTACAAGCCGCAGCATACTTTGAAAACGCAGCAGAAGGCTTTTGGGTTTTTGGGGACAGACAGAAACAAAACACTTATGCAGCTAGTGTTCAATCTACAATAACTGTAATATACGAGTCACAGGGCCATTGACTTTAATATGCATACATTTGCAGGCGCATGAATACGTTCACATACTCTCTCTCTCTCTCTCTCTCTCTCTCTCTCCCCTCTCTCTCTCTCTCTCTCTCTCTCACACCACAACACACACACACACACACACACACACACCACACACACACACAAACACACAAACACACGCGCACACACATACGCATGCGTGCGCGCGCGCGCCACACACACACACATACACACACACACACACACACACTCAAACACACATATGTATGCACACACGAACGCAGGCACGCACGTACGCAAGTACACACGAACACACGCACGCACGCCTCACAGCAACAACACACACACACACACACACACACACACACACACACACACACACACACACACACCAAACACACACAAACACACACACACACACACACACACACACACACACACACACAACACACACACACACACACAGACGCGCGCGCACACACACATACACACACTCACGCGCGCGCGCGCGTACTCATACGCACGCACACACACACACACACACACACACACACACACACACACACACACACACACACACACACACGCACACACACACACACACGAACCTCTGTACAATACCCATCCATCACAGCTTTGCACTGCTTTTTGCACCTGTCCGCTCACTGTATGAGGCATTCCCTTTGAAAAAAAAAACAACTAACACCTCTCTCTCTCTCTCTCTCTCTCTCTCTCTCTCTCTCTCTCTCTCTCTCTCTCTCTCTCTCTCTCTCTCTCTCTCCTCACAACGAGGTAGTAGGTTATGACAACAGCCCCCCTCCGACCCCATTCTTGCACAGTGTGTGGGCCCAACGAAGAAGGCTGAAAATTAGTATGTGTATAGATTCTAGGTCTTTGTTTTCTGTTATGTATTGCATTTGTTTATCTACGCTGAGGTTAACGAAAGTCACGAAGATCGTTGAAACTGACACATGTTCAACACTCTCTTCCCGTCCAGTAATACTCCTCCCGTGTTTACCGAGAAATGAGGAACGTTCACTTGCAACAAAACTGTGTCTTTCATGTACACACGAAGGGGAGGGGGGGGGGGGGGCACCACATAGACAGATCCTGTCTCCTTCAGATATTCTCTCTCTTTTGGCCCTTATTGGAAACGAAAACCTGAATACGATCTGTCTCTGTGCTTGTCCTCTATGACCTGATGAACACGATCTGTCTCTGTGCTTGTCCTCTATGACCTGATGAACACGATCTGTCTCTGTCTGTGCGTCTCCTCTATGACCTGATGAACACGATCTGTCTCTATCTGTGCATCTCCTCTATGACCTGCTGAACACGATCTGTCTCTATCTGTGCATCTCCTCTATGACCTGATGAACACGATCTGTCTCTGTCTGTGCATCTCCTCTCTTTCCTGCTGAACACGATCTGTCTTTATCTGTGCATCTCCTCTATGACCTGATGAACACGATCTGTCTTTATCTGTGCATCTCCTCTATGACCTGATGAACACGATCTGTCTTTATCTGTGCATCTCCTCTATGACCTGATGAACACGATCTGTCTTTATCTGTGCATCTCCTCTATGACCTGATGAACACGATCTGTCTTTATATGTGCATCTCCTCTATGACCTGATGAACACGATCTGTCTCTATCTGTGCATCTCCTCTCTTTCCTGCTCAACACGATCTGTCTCTGTCTGTGCATCTCCTCTCTTTCCTGTCAACATCGATCTGTCTCACTGTGCATATTCCTCTCTTTTGCCTCAAACAACCGATCTGTCTACTGGGGTTCCTCTCTTCCTGCTAACACGATCTGTCTCTATCTGTGCATCTCCTCTTTTCCTGCTGAACACGATCTGTCTCTAGTCTGTGCATCTCCTCTATTCCTGCTAACACGATCTGTCTCTTCTGTGCATCTCCTCTCTTTCCTGATGAACACGATCTGTCTCTTCTGTGCATCTCCTCTCTTTCCTGCTGAACACGGTCTGTCTCTATCTGTGCATCTCCTCTCTTTCCGGCTCGCCTTTCTTTCCCAAACCGGTCCTGTCCCTCAACATTCATCTTCAACCCACCCCGCCCCACCCCCACCCCCCCCCCTTCCCTTACCGAGTCCTCCTCAATGCCTGTACATGCAGGCATGCAATCACACTCTACAATTCATATCGATTACATTTGTATTGCAAATTCCGATAAAGAATATGGATTACTGAACCGACGCCCCTTTTCTCCCTTAAAAAAGAAGGAAAAAAGAAAGAAGGGAGAGTGATGGTAGTGGAGGAGCAAAATCTTATGAGAAGTTGGCCTACCTTCATGTGTTTCGGAACAAAGACACACTAGGGACAGAAAATGAAACTAGATCAAATAAGCGGTTCATGTTTGGCTTTGTCATGGAAAATACCCCAACTAACAAACAGATCATACCCCATCATAAAGCGGCCAAAAAAATACCCCAACTAAAACAGATCTACCCTCATATCATAAAGCGGAATGCACTCATCTCCTTCCAGCACCCCCTCTCTCTCCCACCTAAACAAATCTGAAAGAATAAAGAATAAGACAAAAATCACTCCAAATGAAAATAGGACAATACAATTCCATGAGTGTGGTATTAGCAGCCTATTACAGTTGACAGAAAGTTAACGTGACCTGAATTCAGACACCAGGAATATGTTCAAAGTATGACAAAGATAACAACAAATAACGTCAACAGATAGAACAGCAGTGCTTAGTAGTAAAAATTGTGCTGGTAGATTCTTCATATTTCATTATATACATATCTATTGAACATGTTTTTAAATACATATCAAAACGAAAATTTCAATGTTTAAAGAAATACTCGGTACAAAATGGACGTACAGGGGAAATGGATATGCCCAATATTTAAACATATATGTTCTTTTCAGTGGTTAACAATGCCCAATGCAGAAGGTATACGCACAAAACTGCAAATGGACAGCAGGTCACATCCCTTACGTGCCGGCATCTATGTTTTCAATGTTTGTAGAAAATGAAATACATAATTCTTGAAACAAAAAGGGTTTGGGGAGAGCATAACAGATTTCCTCGAGCAGGTTAATATGATGAATAGCAACAAAACCAAGATTTTATTACAGAAAGGTGGGAGTTAAACCATTCTTTTATTTGAAACAGATGAAGAAAATATATTTCCATTCACTCATTTCCTTGACAATAACTGCAGTGTTGTAAACTGACATGCACTCACGGGTGTGCTGGTGTTGGAAATACTTTTTTCATTGTTTCATTTTTCATGCATCACACTGACATACGCATATACCTGAAATGGGCTATACACTATATTTCTGTTTCTGTATACATGAAGGCCTACAACACTGATGTAATACTGAACCGACATCGATATAGACATTGGGCAGGTGTGCCGAACATTGTTCACATGGCTGATATCTTTGATCTAAAATGTGACGTATTTGATGTAAGACTGTATTTACATGGTAGTGCATTGACATAGTTTTCATCTTTCTTTAACGATTTGATCTCTCCTCTCTCTCTCTCTCTCTCTCTCTCTCTCTCTCTCTCTCTCTCTCTCTCTCCACCACACACAACACACACACACACACACACACACAAACACACACACCACCACCCCACGCACGCACGCACACACACACACACACACACACACACACACACACACACACACACACACACACACACACACACATATCCCCTAATCTAAATTGACGTAACCGGACCTTCAATAATTTCTGTGTTTCAATGTGTTGCGCCTACACAAAGTCATAGTTTAAAAGAAAAAAAAATGTTTTGGATTCGTTTCGAAGGGACGTCACCCCCTTCCCATCGGTTCCAAAGGTGAAGGTGTTCCCACAAGGGTTTATGAACGGAACTGGCAATCTCGGCATTTTTTAATCCTTGACGTGTTTTCTCTGCATTTCAGCTGAAATGTCAGATAAACATGTATTCAAAACTACTTTCCCTGCGTGCATGTGTGCGTGTGTACGTGTGAGCACAAGCGTGAGTGTGTGTGTGTGTGTGTGTGTGTGTGTGTGTGTGTGTGTGTGTGTGTGTGTGTGTGTGTGTGTGTGTGTGTATTCCTGTTTTAACATTCCATATCTATAATTCTTCCAGCGTCATATAAATCTCCGTATTTTCCGTCCGCGATGATTGTCATGGATCTCAGGTTAAACCTATGTATACAACGGGTACGGCGCCAAGAGACAGACACTGCCATCCACATCTCCCATCTATATTCTCTTATCAACAGAACAGTTGATCACGTTACTTCGTCTGTCCTTCCTGTTCTCGCAACCTTCCCGTCCTTTAACCGTTTCTCGTGCCCCTCTCCCCTCCTTCCCCCCTTTCCACATCCACCATCCGGACGGACATGTGGGGTCATCGGTCCCGGAGATGCTGCCAAGAATGAGGAATTCAGGAAGAGCCACCCACAGACCAGAGCTGTGATTCATGCTGATGACTGCGTGGGCAGGACGACCCGCAAGAGGAATCTGGGAGGACTGGGTGAATGAGGACTGAATGTTTGTGTGACTAGCATAATCATGTGTGTGCTACTTACTAGCACGCATATACATAGACACACATCTCTTGCATGGGTACGTGTACGCACACACACACACACACACACACACACACACACACACACACACACACACACACACACACACACACACTCACATACACACGCGCGCGCACACACATACACACACACGCACAGACGTGCGCATGCATGCATGTGTACGCGTGCACGCGCCTTAAAACAACTGCTCAATGTATCCCGTCGTTGCATTTCTATCCATACACTTTTTGTCGCCGTTTTAAATGGTGTTACCGCTTATCACCTCCGCTCCCTGCGTTCTTATCCACACATTTCTTTTTCACCTGGTAGATCGTGTTTGTTACGTTTATTCAGTGTTGTCTTCTTTTACAAAATCACATGCATCATTAATTTCATTTTATGCTCTTTCTGTATGCACACTCCAAAGCCAATCAGCAAATTTCTCTTCCCTCCGCAAATTTGATTATCAGTCTTTTTCCTTCTATTTGTTTCTCTGTCCTTCTTTCTTTACATTTTGTGTTTTTGTTTTCTTTTGCATTGTTTTGTTTTTGCAACATCAATCAGACCACCGAACTTACAGCAGCTAGAAACTAATTCTACGCGCAATGAACTTAACACAGCTAGAGGCAAAATCAACGCACAGGGGGGTGAAAGCAACTACCGAAAAAAAGGAGTGTACACGGGGAATTAAAGGCAAAGGGAAACTAATTTCAAATACATAAAGCTAAAAACAGCCCAAACAAATTATATGCACCGTAAACTTAGAAAGAGCAAAACAAAAAGTTTATTCACGGATCGATCCTAATTTCAAAGATTTAGGTCAACCAGAGGCAAACCACGCACAAAGCTGAATAAAGTCACCAAACATAAATCCTATGCAAATCAAAATAAAATATACCAGAAGAAAATCATGTACACAGCGAACTAAAATCAATTGCGTCAAAATGCACGCCATAAACAAGTATCAGATAGGAATACTACAAATACAGAACTAAAAGTCGATTGATTAAAAACGAAAATAACGGACATACACTAACATCGGCCAGAAATGAAAACCATGTATAATCAATTAAATTTAAATCATGTACAGAGAGAATTAATATCAACCAGAAACAGATTCTATACACAGAAAAAACATATATTTTACAAACGGAGAACTAAATCAGCTAAGGAAAACCCCCTTTAAAAAAACAAAACTAATTGGATCTGAAACTAATACCAGAAACAAATTATGTGCATATATAGCTATTAATTAATTGAAAACAAAAACAGTATACAGAGAGAACTCATGACAAACATTAACAAATACTCTACAAAGACTTAAAACCAGACAAAACCAAATTCTCGGAGCGCGGAAAATATTAGAATGTTCAGCTGGTAACGTTAAGCTGGTAAGCAAAGCCAAAATGTCTGCGGCTGTCGCATTTACATGCCTCCTTTGCATCTGCCACAACACGCTGTACGAACATTACACCGAACACCTCTAGCGCCCCCTCCCCCCTCCCCAGTGAACGTAAGACCAACTGGAGTCATCAGATGGCAGAACAAGATGACCAACTTAGAGGTGCTGAACAAACCCAAACATGTCAGCCCTCCGGCAGTGATTCTGAAGGCTGAACTGGAACAGACGGGCCGTGTGCAGCTTTTGCCTTTTACCACAGATAATGTATGGAAGACTTCAAAGCTATGGGAAGAAGAATAATCCAAAGAAGCAATACAAAAACTGTACATAGACAGTTTTGTGCACGACGGCATTTCTTCCGATAGAACCCGAGTTCTGTGCTAAAGATGGAAGCGACTGACGAGCTTTGACAAACTAGGCCTTCGCCACCTGAAACCACCCGGAAGGAGAGGGTCTTATGTGCCAGGGAACACAGGAACGCATCCACGCCTACACTTCCTCAGCCTCCTCCGGAGCCCCCAATGTCCACGGATGTTAGCCTACACAACGGGAGATGTTAGCCTACACAACGGGAGATGTTAGCCTACACAACGGGACTGTCCAGCCGCACTCCCCGCCCACCATCAGAGACTGCACGGCTGACAGAGGCGCTATAGTAAACCAACGACAATATAGTAAATAAGGATCAGCTGAAAATAAGTATTGAACAGAGAACTACAACCTCTCAAAATATACGAATCTTCAAATCCAATTTCATCCAGAAAAGAAATAAACGATCAAATACATTGCTTTGCAGGTTCAGGGTTGAACGGTTGTCAGTTCAGGTCTCATCAAGCGCACGCATTTTGCGTGCATTTAGACCCCAGCCTGCTCCTCTCAAAAATTGTTCAAAACAGAAATCTGTACATCACACAATCAAGTTTTCTTCACCTAGCTGTTCATAACAGAAATCTGTACACCACACAATCAAGTTTACTTCACCTAGCTGTTCATAACAGAAATCTGTACACCACACAATCAAGTTTAATTCACCTAGCTGTTCATAACAGGAATCTGTACACCACACAATCAAGTTTAATTCACCTAGCTGTTCATAACAGAAATCTGTACACCACACAATCAAGTTTAATTCACCTAGCTGTTCATAACAGAAATCTGTACACCACACAATCAAGTT
>CM065722.1:79930497-79932997 GCA_033310375.1 Conus canariensis | reverse complement strand
GCTCTAATGCCATGGAAATGCAAAAATACAGAAAATACGGCAAATACGGCATATAATACATCAAACCAAGTAAATCAACTATATCACAACCACTATGTGTCCGAAATTGGTCAGCGTCAAATAATGAAACAAAAACGACAAACATAATGAAACATAAATCTAAGGACAAGTACACATTTTAAGAGGAAAGCCTAATACCACACAGGGCTAGTATTTCCCACCCTATGTGTCGATCAACCGACAAAAAATACAAATACATAAATGATGACAACATGGATATCGCTTATATCTTAAGTGACTCGTAAAACCTAATAACGTAATTTTTTTTTTTAGATTAGGCCTAATTCAAAATAGAAAGTCTTTTCTGCCTTAGGTTATATGCGTCGTTAATGAACTTAGCAAGCAATTTAATAGTACCCTCATTTTCCGTTGAAAGAATACCAACAAGATCATGTCTCATCACATCACGATTACCAAATAAATCACATGTCATACGTAAACCATCATATTCCTTACATACGAACAAAAAATGTGCTTCATCCTCTAGTCCGTCTGAACACAAAACACACACACACACACACACACACACACACACCACACACACACACAACACACAACACACACACACACACATAAGAGAGAGAGAGAGAGAGAGAGAGAGAGAGAGAGAGGCTGAAACAGAGACAGAAAGACAAACAGACTGACAGACACAATCGGGTATAAGTAACAAGTTTCAGAGACAGAGACGTACGGGTGGACGAAGAGAGGGAGGGAGGGACAGATAGAGACAGACAGACAGATAGGCAGACAGACATACAGTGAGACAGGCAGTCAGACAGACATCAGGAAGACAGGCAGTCTGACAGACAGACAGACAGACAGACAGACAGACAAAGAGATGGTTGAGGCAAGAAGTTTGAGAGAGAGAGAGAGAGAGAGAGAGAGAGAGAGAGAGAGAGAGAGAGAGAGAGAGAGAGAGAAGATGAGGGAACGAGGGAAGCAGTTCTTTTTAATGAGGCAAAACGGGTGAAAAGCATCACCTTTTTTTCCATATATCCGGTCCTCATTAAAAGGGAAACTATATAGAAATTACAGAAACATAAATGCCAGTTTTTAGAGGCACACTGACAGTGCAAAATGTACGGTGGATGCCTTTTGCAATAACACAATTCGTGCAGATAAAAACAGATACAGCGTTTGACAGCAACACTAACAGTATTCAAAACGTTAGGAAGATTTTCAACCTTAATTTCAATCCAAAATGCCTACAGCGATCTGTTTCATTGTATTTTGGTTCAGACTCGTGCAAATTTTATTCAGACCAGTCAGTTAAGTGATTTATACTTTTCCGTATTACAGAAGCTACATCTCCAACTTTAGAATGACTGGGATGTACGGCTTTGTCACTTGCAATTTATATACAATGAGAAGAGAATGGGTTCGAGGACAAAGCCTTGTAGAACTATTATGAACTGGATAAGGTTTGACATCTCAGTTACAATTAATGCAATGACCAAAAGTAGTAACACATCCACTTTTAGTCTTGACTTGACCGTACATACTTCTTACACAACAAGAAAGTGAATTATTTAATACCATTCAAAATCAAAATTGACTATAACAGTGTTCTAGAAAGTATCCAAAGCTTTCCCAGTGTCCAGAAAATGTGCTTCAAAGTTTATGTCTGTTCACAATATTTTTGGTCATCAGGTCCATACAATGTAGAAGAATAGTATATGGTAAAATACTTTTTCTTAAAACCTGCTCGGTATTCACCGGTAATACATTCGACCCATTCTCTAAACAGATTTTTGATCATGGAATTGTACGACTTATGGTTTGCATTACTCAACGGTATCCCCTAATTTATCATTCCTTAAATCTTAGGAGAGTCTACTTATTCAGCACCTCTGCCATTAACGTACAGTGGAACAGACGAAAGGGGGTGTTCAGTCGTTTTCGTGTAATGGCTAAATATGGTATGTTCCAATGCATTTTGATTCAAGTTCATCTGACTTAATTTAGACCAGTCAAATCTTAAATAAATGTTAGCGAACCGCCAAGAGAAACGTGGACAAACGAGTCACAAGACAAAAACGACGCGTTTCGACCTCTTGGGTCTTCTTCAGGCAAGACACAAACAAATGATACAACGAAAATGAACGAATTTGGTACTCATCTTCGATCTCTTCACTCCTCAATGCAAGGTAGGCAGGCGTTGAATTATTCAACTGTGTATTACTTTGAAAGTTTCAGCAAAATATACACATATGCATACAGTAGCCTTACTGTGATTTATATTGGGAGCTATGACCTGTTCGGATGTTCAGTGTTATGTGGCGAGTATAATATTCCCCAAACCCAAAATGATTTGGGTGAGACAAGTTACATTCGACAAAATATCTCCAGGTGTACTTCGTTAAGTATCTTTTAACGGTTTTGCCTGTGTGTAAAATAGAGACATGTCTATAATCTGAACAAGTGGCTGAATAGTCTGATG
>CM065722.1:79907997-79922997 GCA_033310375.1 Conus canariensis | reverse complement strand
TCTAGTGTCCAGAATGCTTTTTTTTTGTCCATTTGTAATTCTTACCTTGACTTTCTGGTCGTCTACTACGATGGTAATTCAATGAATCTGTGATTGGCTATAGGTGTTGACTTCTTCACAAGTACCACTCATCCTCCTGTAGACTTGCCTTTCCCGTATTGTCTCAAAACGTGGCATCCACTCATACTGAGGCGGTCACCGCCCTTCAGATGTGTCTCCTGTAAACAGGCGACATCAATGCTTTTCTGCTGGAGCCTCTCTCCGTGTGGCATTTTGTTGTTGAAAGTTCCTTCTGCGTTCCGCTGCAAGAAGTTGACATTTTCCTTTCCGTTATGTTCTGTTTACAGGACATGGAGAGAGAGAGAGAGAGAGAGAGAGAGAGAGAGAGAGAGAGAGAGAGAGAGAGAGAGAGAGAGAGAGAGAGAGAGAGAGAGAGAGAAACCGTGACAGAGACAGAGAGACCCAAACAGGCATGACAGGCAGACAGGCTGGTTGATGCAGACAATTTCCAACACAGTTCTGCATTTGGCAGCACTGGCAGCGAATTCTACTGCACTCCTGGCAGAAGGTATGCAAACATATCATAAACATCTTAACTACAAGACTGGAACATTTTGACGTTGACTGAATAGGAGCGAGCAATCCAAGGCCTTTGACGAGGGAACGAAAGCCCCTGAAGCAGAAATCTCTTTCTTTTTCTTTTTTTTTTTTCTTTTTGTAATATCAGCCTCAACGAGCACTTCCATCGCCTAGTTCACTAAAACTGAAAGACAAATACAAATCTCCAGTAGAAGCCCGTAGGCCAGCCAATTTTCTCCCTTTCCCGAAAACCGCATCTCTAAGTGTTGTAAAAGAATGGTGCACCTCATGTGACACCCGAGGGTTTACACTCCTAAGTGCCACTGCCTGTGCTTCCCGGGTGAGAACTGCAATTTAGGTCACAAGATACCTCGAAGGGAAGGACGTTTTCTTTCTCAGTGCTTCTCCACTCCTTGTTCCCGCTTGGCGGCATCCACACCGTTCCTTCTGTCCATGCACACAGCTTCACACACACAATGCGTCAGGTTTCGTGCAATCATGTTTTGCTGAGACACGTTTCGGCCAATCATGGTTCGCCTGATGCGTTTTTGTTTTTCTTTTTTACTATCTTTCAACAAAAATCAGAACAACTCGGACTAAATCTGGTCTCTGATTTTTTTTCTTCCACATGCATTGAAAATGTCTTCGTCAAATGAGTTAAGGACAAAAAAGCATCAACACGATCATCTACACACATTTTCACATACTTCACCTGAAAGCTGACCTGACATATGTACACAAAGAAAGTCTGTAACGGACTCAAACAACACACTGGGGACTCTCTAGCTACCTAGATAGGTGAATGTCCTAAGCTTTGTATGTTTCTATAACCGTTTTCACGGGAGGAAAGTGATTATTCTTCAAGGAAACAGTAATACCTGTTTTCCGTGGAAGTGGCCTATCCTCACTGTGTTGTAGGATGAGAGTACGTTGGTCATGTGAAACCCCTCCTCTGGAGTTGCCAGGCACAACGCCTGTATTTTGCGGCGATCTCGACAGAAGCCGTACATCCTCTGTGAAACAGGGAATCCATCTTACATTTACCAGAAACCAAGAAAGGAAATATTCAGGATTCTGCCCAAACCCCAATATAGCAGGTTTTTTTCAGTCTAACAGTAATGTTAAAAACGTAACAGTCCACTAAACCTTGAACGTCTTTGCATTTTAGTGTGTTTGTGACATTTACTGTTACGTTTTTACAAAGGTTGGAGTTTTTTTTTCCATGTAGACCTCTTAAATGGGCATTTTGACTTGATCGATTACAAAGTTAACACGGCGCGTAAGATGACTTCAAATTTTTCTTCGGCAGCACAGCAGACGGCAAGAACAAAGAGTGAATAATAGTAAAACAATGCAAAACAGTCAGGAATAAGAGAACAGTGACAGTCAAAATTTATAAATAATTAGACATAAACAATACTGAAAACTTTAATGCATCAAGTTCGCGATGCTAACACAAGGTACATAAAAGATTCGGCTAAAAAAAAAAAAAAAAAAAAAAAACGAAAAAAAAACGAATATCTTAGTCATCACTTTCTAGTCACTCCGCACAAAGCACCCTGATACAGTCATCTTCTTGCAATCATCCGCAGCTATGCCAATTCACACACAGCCCACTCAAGCAAGAATGCGGAAAGATACCCAAACGCATGGAATCAACTACACAAGAAAATGTATATAAAGCCAATGGCCAACAGCAGCGCACACGACCAACAACAACACCATACAAAGTAACGTTCACCTTCTACGGATACCAAAAGTAAAACTTTAGCAAAAGCAAACCAACTCTAGCACCGCACGGTGCGCTCTTCGCTTCCCCTGCACTCTGTATAATATAGGCAGCTGGAAAATACGATATACAGCTGACTGGACGAAGACTGGCCGGAAGCGAAGATAATAGGAAGAAACAACAACAACAACAAAGAGTACGCAGAAGAAAAATACAAAAGGATGTGAAATATACCAGTGTAACACATGGGTAATCTCTTCTCTACTGCAAATCATTCCTGGAATCCAAAATGCTTTAGAGCTCTTTGCAATTGTAGAAGGAAAGGGTGCATGTTTGGAAAAAAAAAATACAAACGAGGAAAAAAAAAACATTCTGGAACAAAGTTCTGTTGCCAATGATTTTTTTTCTAAAAAAATGGAAAAGCAAGCGACAGAGAGATAATGAACGTGTTTTTGTTTTTGTTTTTTTTCTAAAAAATGGAAAAGCAAGCGACAGAGAGATAATGAACGTGTTTTTTTTTTTTTTCTTTCTTTCAACATTTTTTTTACTTATTCCGCTACCCTACCTCAATATCTCCAAGCCCACACCAAGAGAGAGAGAGAGAGAGAGAGAGAGAGAGAGAGAGAGAGAGAGAGAGAGAGAGAGAGAGAGAGAATCAATTATGTTTTTTATTTCACTGAAACTGCGTTTCGCTCGAGGATGTGCAGGGAAAAACCCTAGCAGAATGCCTTTCATTCAGACAGGCGTGGCAGCGCAAGGGAAGCCATTTCAAATGGAAGGGAAACCCGCTCTCAAAGAATGGTCCATTCTGATTCCTCACCCGGAAAGGATTCACGTGCACACGGCTTGCCGACCTTTGTGCCTGTTCGTCACACACACACACACACACACACACACACACACACACACACACACACACACACATATATATATATATATATATATATATATATATATATATATATGTAGAGAGAGAGAGAGAGAGAGAGAGAAGCACGCACGCGCATACGCGCGCGCGCGCATACGCGTGCGCGCGTTCTACGTCCTACTTTGGGAGTTCTACAAACCTAGGTAGGGTATTTTTCCCGTGGCACGACAGGTGACACTTTGACACTACTCATCCATCCGCTGAAGTTCTTTGCAATCCTCACAAAGCCTGTTGTGTCCACTCACTTTGACACTATTCACCCGTCCGCTGAAATTCTTGGACACTATACACCCATCCGCTGAAGTTCTTTGCAATCCTCACAAAGCCTGTGGTGTCCACTCACTTTGACACTATTCATCCATCCGCTGAAGTTCTTTGCCATCCTCACAAAGCCTGTGGTGTCCACCCCTTGGAGTTGTCCTCCCACCTTGTCTCCTTTCTCTCCTCTGTTTTGGACTGGCAGCACCGGGCCCTGCACAAGGTGGGGCACCACAGCCAGACATGGGATCAGAGAGTAAACACAAGTTGTCAAAGAGCGCTGCTATTCCAGATGCCTGTTTCTTCATTATGTGGCCGCGGGAAGATACAGCTCCTACCGGAATGACGGGAAGTTCCCCTACGATTTCATTTAATAGTTTCTATGCACTTGTTTCACAATAAACAATTTCAAACGCTGACGAAATGTTTTTTGAGGTGGAGGCAGACTTGTGTGGGTTCGTTCCAGGATGTCTTGTTCAGCAAGCCATCGTTCTTTCTTCCTTTCTTTTTCTTTATCCTTCGTTCTCTCTTTAACTGTTGTTGCCATCCAAAAATGCGTTGCAGTCTTGCAAGATTCTAAGCTCAGGTCAGTTTCGTCAATAAGGTGTCACTGCGCGCCGAATAGGCCATATACGCCACAACATCTGCGAGTTTCCAGATCACACTGCGCATGATATAAAGTTAATAGAAAATTGAATTAGTCACTAGGAAGAGAGAATTTAAGAAGACGGTCTCATGGCTACGACCTAGCAGATGTCTGACCTGCGCACTAGCCCAAAGAAAAAAAATTGGATATGACCAAATAATAGTACTAAAGTTAATTCATTATATTTCAACCCATTTCTATTTGGGGGACAATCAAAAGTGATAACTTTAATTGCTTTGAAGCCATTTCTATTTCAAATCAATGTTCGATAGCATGCACTTATCACAGCTGCGTGCTCGCGCACACACACACACACACACACACACACACACACATATATATATATATATATATATATAATATATATAAGTCCTTAAAAAATCTGAAGGTGCTCAACCCCTTGGGGAGCAACATCTGTTAAAAAATATTTTTGTTTAATAGTTTAAAAAGATTTTAATACTTCATTTATAAAAATATTTTTAACAAATATATATATATATATATATATATATATATATATATATATATAACTATACGTCTATATTCTTCAGCATAAATTGTTTGGTCAGTCAGTGGGGGTTGCATCTCTTAGGAGATCCAAGTAAAAGCTGTTGTGCACAATTCTTAGCTGCTTACAATGCTTGGGTTATTAAACAGCAGAGCTGACCACTCGGACTGTTCGACATCTTTTGACTCCCTCACATCCTTTATCGGGTCCTCAAGCTTAGGCTCAAATATTTTCCCCTACAGTTTGCACTGTCTACATAATGCCTTAGCTGTCCACCAACTTATTTCCCCACCACACTTTCTTTTGGTTTTACTTTTCTTCCCTTCTCTGCCTGCTCTGTGTGTTGTTGGATTTCTTTTTAACCCTTGGTGGTGAGAACACCACAAAATTCTAGGGAGCACGGACACAATCAGCTGTGTCTCCCTGATGAGTCGAATCCAGAGGACGAAAGGCCTATGAGCAGGGAATATGAACGTATCTGTCTTGAGGAAGGATTAGGATGGTTCCCTTATGCTGCTAGTGAAGGGTTTAACATTTATTATATATTTCACTGAATTTACGTTCTCAATTTCTTCTGACTTCCTTGTGTCTTTAAATGGATTCTGAAAGCAAGCTTGAAGTTTTTCCCCCTATTACTCTTTACACAGAATTCCTGCTTTTTATTTCCTTACAGTACTTTCTTTTCTGTTTATTTTTTGTTTGCCCTTCCCTGATTGCAGGTGGGTGGGGGGGGGGGGGGGGGTGCCATAGGTGCCATAGGATTCCGTTTCTGAACCCTTGGTGGTGAGAATACCGTTCAATTATATAGATAGTATACACCTTTTAATGGCAAGAGAACAGAACATAATCAACAAGCTTCCGCTGATCAGCGGAGTGATGGTTCCCCGGGGCGGGCAATGCCAATGACTGTTTTTGAGAGGGAATGTGATTGTCTCTATATGACGATGCTTAGAAGGATTTTAATTCTAAACGCTACCGCACTCGTTTTCATTCCTATTTTCTTTAGTACCCCCCTCCCCCACCTCATTTTTTTTTTTTTTTTTTTTTTTTTTGGGGGGGGGGGTTCCTTTGCAAAGTCTTTGTCACAGTGACCTGTTTGGTGAACATGAATTTGCATTTTAGCATTTTCATGTACATATGCACAACCCTTATATGCAAATAAGTGACAGTAATGGACTTACTGCACCTACGTTCTACTGAAGTTAATACTGTACAATTACATGCGCACAAATCAGAGGCTTTGCTTTTGCCCTCTCTTTGCTCTACTTTGTCACAAATGCAAACGAATAGAGAAAAAGAGCAGTGCAAACGTGTGAGCCCAAAGGGGAAATAAGAAATGAAATACTGAGGAAAACCTGTTGAGAAGGAATGCACGAAACAAAAATAGCGCTGTGTCATTAACGCTGGGATCGCAACCGAAAAGAAATCAAGCAAATAAACGCCAACAAACGTTCTCAGACGGTGGTGAGCTTTATAAAATAAATTATAACAATTAGACAGGAGGAAGAAAGGGAAGGAGTAGTTGTGGCAATCTGCCCAAAATTAGCATCTTTAACTAACTGGGGAAAGAAGTTCTGTCGCTGTCGACACAAACCTTTTCTGGAAGCTGGGAAAGTACGTTGTAGAGTAGTGATGAAGAGTTCTTTATTTAAGCCACAATCTTTGGACAATATTCTATTCCCAAACACCTGAAAAAGACAAATTTAACTTTTATGAGAGAGAGAGAGAGAGAGAGAGAGAGAGAGAGAGAGAGAGAGGAGAGAGAGAGAGAGAGAGAGAGAGATTCTTTCATTACATTTTTATTTCACGGCAAGTGGTTTTACTAGAGCTCATGAGAACAGACAGAAGCACTCACTGTCCTCTCCCTTAAAATACAGAGGTCAACACACTGGAAGACACTTTAAATGAAATGAGACTCGCTGGCCTGAGTTCTTCACTTTTGTTTTTCGGCACGTGCGATGGTCTCACGTGCACACACGATGTTGCTGCATGTCTTCTTGCTTCCTAATTTCTTCAGTCTGTGCGTTTGGTTTCGAGAAGTAGGATGAAGAATTCAGGAACAAAACTACACTACTTAAGATGCGACTAAAGACAAACAGGCAGCTGGTATCGAGAGAGACACAAACCGTCAACTCTGGTCTCATGGCCCCTGGGAGGGCGCGGAATTCTTGGACTGCTTCAGTACTGCTTGATCCTTGACTCTGAAGATACCAGCTTACATACATCTGCAGGCACTGCGATCCTTGACTCTGAAGATACCTGCTTACATCTGCAGGCACTGCGATCCTTGACTCTGAAGATACCAGCTTACATCTGCAGGCACTGCGATCCTTGACTCTGAAGATACCAGCTTACATCTGCAGGCACTGTGCAGACCATTCTGCTACGGATGACAAGCGACAGGTACGCAGAGTGTTCCAGATTGTGGCACCTGAGGTATGGTAGGTTTTTCATCGTGCACGCTGATGAACCGAGATTCGACTCCACAGGTTATGTTTTCCATTGTGAAACTGGTCTTCGACAGAGATGCTGTTAACGGTTGAGTTAAACAGTTTTCCTTCTCCGAATGATAAAGACGTTATCTGTGTATCGAGCTGCTACCTGATTACGAAAGTCATTGTGTACAAAGCTAAATATATTCGATCTGAACAAGAAATTCATTGTCCGCTGAGATAGACAGTTGCTTTGTGGACAGGGATTATGTTGCCAGCCAATATAAATAGTTCAGGAATAAGTTGTGTACAACAGTACATATTTCTTTTTGAAAAAAAAGCTAGTTGCCTACGAGGGTAATACATTCTTTTGTGAATATGAAACACCTTATCTAATAGGGGGGAAAACCTCCCTTTCAGGATACGAAGTATATTGTCATCTGATTAAGTTTTCATTTTTTTTAATAAGATAGATGGTCTACCACGGTAACTACGGCAAAACATACGTTTTGTGCTGGAAGAAATGTTTCTTTTCTTTAAGTTAAAAGAATGTCTTCTAACAGGACCAGAAAAAAACTAGCCTTCTTATCTTTTTTTGTAACCAAAATGCTACGCGTTTTACCAAAATTCTATTTTCCTAAGTCGACTCGAGTCATCAAAGATATTAATTTCATTCTCCTCTGTAATGTTCAACCTCTGAATGTTTTTTAAGAGCCAACTGATAGGACAGCGTCACACTGATAGGACAGCGTCACACTGATAGGACAGCTTCAATGTGAGTTCTGATACTGGATCACAAGTGTAACGCATTTTGAATATGAAGGAGCGAAATAGTGTACACAAATTATACGAACAACACTGGGCTCTTTTGAAGAAGCTCGCAAGCTTTAAGTAAACGAACATCAGGGTACTTTGAGATGAGGACATTACGGTTGTATACTGTGTCAAAATAAAAAAAAGCCGGTTGTTCAACACATTTTGTTAAAAGAAAAAAATAATGCATCGTCACTCCCCCCCCCCCCCCCCCCCCCCCCCCCCCCCCCCCCCCGCTGATTGGCGGGCTTCTGAACGGAGCATGCATTACGTCCATATTTCTGATCAGCGGATCTGATATGCCGGTGAAGTATTCACACAGTATATGCGTTTATGGATAACATACTTCATTCTCCTTACACATGACCCCAACGAAACGTCAATAAACAAGAGAAGTCTGAGACTGCCTACCTGTATGTTGACCTTAGCACAATTAAAGATAATTAAGATTCAAATGTCCCAGCAGTTTAACCTGGCACAACAGACCTCAGAGGTTTGCTTTTGTGAGTTCGAAGGTGAAAAAATAAAGTGTCGAACGTTTTGCAATCCTGTTTCAGGAGGGTGAAGATGGAGCGAAGCGGCCTTAAGTTTAGAGGTGAGCTACAGTAGGCTTGTTATTCCTCTCTAAGTTAGAAGCAAACATGCTGTAACGCTTTCTGATTCGGCTGCTCGGCTTTACCACATGATGCTCTCTCCCTAATTGCTATAATGAACAACTGTGATCAGAATGGCCTTTTTGTTGCTGACTTTTTACCCCACTGAACAGAAGACTTCTTGGCTTCCAAGCACATTCTACACAGGCACAAAAGATCTGAGGTTACTTTCAGGGATGGGCACCGGTCTTACATAAATTCCATGAATACATGAGCAAATGCACAATGTAATTAAAAAGGGGGGGGGGAGCACACACACACATACACACACACACACACACACACACACACACACACACACACACACACATTGACTGACTCAAACCAATTGTCAGATTAACTCATGGTTGTACTCACTAACACACACACACACACACACACACACACACACACACACACACACACACACCACACACCACACATACACACACATATACAGAGTATGTGTGTGTGTGTGTGTGTGTGTGTGTGTGTGTGTGTGTGTGTGTGTGTGGTGTGCGTGCGTGCGTGCGTGCGTGCGTGCGTGCGTGCGTGTGCGTGCGTGTGTGATTCATGTTACTGTCTAAATCTGACGAATAGATCAAAGCAGATTAGTATGCGAAAGAGAGAGTTGTCATTTACCCGTTTAACTTTTATCTCTGTTTTATTTGTTGTTTATAATTAGATCTAACTCTCTTAAATCGAACATTCCAATAGTTTTCAGCAGACTTACGGTATTGTATAACCTAATGCAGATGTGTCAATGATGATTCCACTGAGCTTGGTACTGTAACAAATTTGCGAGGCATTATCGCGCATCAAAGATCAGAAATAAAATATCTAATTTCTCTTAAGCTGCCCTCTTTTCAGTACACTGATGTCGCTGACATCCTGGCTATGTCCTACAATCAATACCAAGTTTATGTCGTCAGTGAACAGGGGAACGTCTGGACCTATGTCCTACAATCAACACGAAGTTTATGTTGTCAGTGAACAGGGGAACGCCTGGACCTATGTCCTACAATCAATACCAAGTTTATGTCGTCAGTGAACAGGGGAACGTCTGGACCTATGTCCTACAATCAACACGAAGTTTATGTCGTCAGTGAACAGGGTGACGTCTGGACCTAAGGGAACAGATTTCACAATTCTTGCTCCCCTAAAAAAAAACAAAAAAACATTGTTCCCTTTTGAGAGAGTGGTGATCTGTCTATTCGTGCCTTAGATGTTCAACGTGAAGACGGAAGGGTGATGATGTAAGTCTGAAGCCTAGCTTCTTACATACTGCCAAATGTTTGCATAGTGTTCACACAATATCACAAAAATGTACGAACTCTCGAAATAAATGGTTTTTGATGAATCGTGTTAGTTTCAGGGATATTTACTTGCTTGTTGCATGTGAAACATTGCGTCTTAACCTTAGTTCGTATCTTTTAGCTCTGACATGGCCTCCGTTTCCGGCTGTGCGTTAACATTAACTACTTTATTCCCTTCTTTTAGTGACATTACGTCTAGCATAACTCATCCAAACTCCCTGTTCTCCGTCATAGCTTGGTTCACTCTGTAGCGGTACCAAACCATCGGTCATTGATTGGCTTAACCTGTAGGGGTACCAAACCATCGGTCATAGCTTGGTTCACCCTGTCGGGGTACCAAACCATCGGTTATAGTTTGGCTTACCCTGTCGGGGTACCAAACCATCGGTTATAGCTTGGTTCACCCTGTCGGGGTACCAAACCATCAGTCATTGATTGGCTCACTCTGTAGCGGTACCAAACCATTGGTTAAGACACAAGACCACTGTCAGCAGACGTTTCTGGACCCTGAAAGGTTTCACAACAATCAGGCAGCGTTTCCGAGGTCCACACCACTTGGTTGTTAATGTCTCTTCTTGGTACATGAAGGTGCATGTAGAAAAAAAAATGTTGCTTGAAATCCAACCATGAAAAAACAACTTAGAACTAACTCCACACTGAGACTGTTAATGCTGAGGTGAAAAATGTCAGACGTCAGCTTCTGTTCCAATCCAAACTTGTCTGATTTAAGGGAATAATTTGTTCATTTCCTGACTGTTGAGGTGGGGAAGGGTTAAAAATGAATCTTTGTGTCAGTGTCGGTTTGATTCCCTGTATTCGTCATTAAAAGGCAGGGTGTTAAGCCGTAGACTGGGATACCAGGTACTGACTCATTCGTTCATAGCCATTCAGGGCACAACTCACCGACACTGCCGATATCGTGGCGACCGGAACTTCCATCAGTCACGGCAAGATCCAATAAATCAGTAATTATGACACTTTATCGACGGAACAACTGCCTCGCGTACACAAAAAAAGTTCCCAATGTGACGTAAGCAGTCGGAAAACTGTTTCAGCAACTTCCGGCGGGGATCAACGGGAGCTTAATTTGACTGATAGCGAACTTCCTGTAATCAATTGTGTTGCTCCCGTTCAGGTTTCCTTGTTTGTTTACGACCCTACGTCCTTCTGCCTAGCGTGTGCATTCGACATAAGTACACTCTTATAACCTTGGGGCTGGGCTCAATGTCTGTATTCCAATAAAGAAATCTGCCAGTTTTCAAAACCACGTACACTGGTTCTGACTTTAACATGGGGTATCCACAGTGAGACAATCACACTGCTATTCAGAATCATAATCAGACCTTTAGACAGAATGGGAGTTATATTCAGATATTCTATTTTTAGGTATTGGCTTTGGTCTCTAATAAAGGGATACATAAGCACTCTACGACAAAAAAAGAAAAACAATGTACAGTATGGATTACAAAATACAGCACTCCCTTTCTTCATTATATTTCTGCTTCAAATTTAGATGCTTTTCTTTAAATCAGAAGAAATTTCAAACAACTTTAGCTCATACGAGACAATAAATAGGTACGGCTGGCATTGAACTCTTCATGATTAGTACCAGGTACATGAAAATTCTTGGAAAAACAAACCAAAAGCAAGGACAGGAAGGGTTGAGAAGATGTGGTTAAAGGGGGGGGGGGGGGGCTGTTGGTAAGGTGGAGGGGGAAGGGCGGCATTAGGTACACATTGTTCATGAAATACTGCTTCCATTGCCAGAACATACAGGAAATGGGTGAGCATGATGTGTGTTCCCGAGCGAACATATCTTTGTTTTTTTTTTAATCATTAAATTACAAGAGAGAGAGAGAGAGAGACAGAGAGAGAGAGAGAAGAGAGAGAGAGAGAAGAGAGAGAGAGAGAGAGAGAGAGAGTATATTAGATAGGAGAGGAGAGAGAGAGAGAGGAGAGAGGTAAGAAATAGAATAAGAGAGATAGTGAGGGATGTGAAAACTATCAAGATGGAGGAGCTGAGAGAGAGAGAGAGAGAGAGAGAGAGAGAGAGAGGAGAGAGAGAGAGAGAGAGAAGAGAGAGAGAGAGAGATCAAATGATTGAATTCAATGGTTCATTTTGATTAAACGGAAAAGCAGCTCAGACAAACATTAAACGACATTTTAATGTTATAGACAGCCCTGAGTGAAGGGTAATCTACAATGGCGCCCGAAGGTAATCTATCCAACTGCCTCCCCAAGAGACAGAGGAGGGCTGAGGGGTGAGGGTGGTGAGAGAGCACTGAGGCAGAGAGACAGATGATAAGTCTGATGTGCGGTTCATTTCTTTCGCTTGGATCCTGGTGAATCAACAGGAAAAGTGTGTGCAAGCCACATATCTGGAATGACCCTTGATCTGTGTGTCAGTAGTGATGGAGGAGAGGTGCAGGAATTGTCGCGACTGATGGGGACTCCCTCTGCCGTCAGTTTGTTCAGCGATCTATTTCAGCCTGCTCAGGGCCTGCTGAAGATTAAGTGGCACAGATGTATGAACCTTGTTTGGCAGTGTGTGTATCTCTAATGAAGTATCCCATAGCTTTCTGCAGATATTTGCAACATCGTTTCTGTATGTCATGTTCCTTGCCTGTCAGCATTCTTCCAGCTGGCTATCAAAATTGTCAGCTGTGATAAGTGTTTTAATGAGGCTTTGCACCAGCATTATGGGTATCTTGATCCACCTTTTCTTCAGAGAGAAGACAGAGCACCGAGCGATTAAACAACACAATATGCGCAACTTGTGTGTGCAGAAACTTGCAGAAAACGTCAAAGATCATACACAGAATGTCTGCTTGGTCCATTACAACCTGTTCTGATTGCTGTTATGCTTGGCATATTCAAACAAACTGATACATATTTCTTCTCATTATACAGAAGAATTAGACAACTTTTTTTGTGGGTTTTTTTTTTTTTTTCGTAAGATTTTTTTAACTGGAACACATAGCAACAGATTCGTCATACAAGGTTAAATCTACTCGTTTTTTTAACAAAATAATCTCCGTCTCAATACTAACATCTAATGTTAATGCGTGGTTTCTGCAACGTTTTTTTTTTCCTGCAGTCTTGTACAGGCAGCGGTTCTTCATCATCTGAACAAGTGTTTGATCGCACAGCTCTCACTAGCCTGCCACACTTCTCACCACCCGTGTCTCCTTGTCGCCATATTAACCCACACCGCTCTTCGGACATTCTGACCTTGACCAATTTCCAATTTCCCCTTATAACACCCCCCCCCCCCCCCCCCCCCTCACTTCCTTCTTGCCTTGAACTCTCTCTCTAATTCTCACGTTCTCCTCTACCGCTTCTCTCTTTCCTTCTTTTTTAACTTTGTTGTTGTTGTTGTCGGTGTTGTCTCTTTCTCTCTCTTCTCTCTCTCTCTCTCTCTCTCTCTCTCTCTCTCTCCTCTCTCTCTCTCTCTCTCTCTCTCATACACACACGACGCGTGCGCGCGCGCACACACACACACACACACACACACACAACATACACACACGCGCGCGCGCGCGCGCAGAGAGAGAGAGAGGGAGGGAGGGAGGAAGAGAGAGAGAGAGAGAGAGAGAGAGAGACAGACAGACAGACAGACAGACAGACAGACAGACAGACAGATCAAATGATTGAATTCAATGGTTTATTTTGATTAAACGGAAAAGCAGCTCAGACAAACTTTAAAAGACATTTTAATTTGACAACAGCGCCTGAAGGTCACCTTTCCTACTGCCTCTCCACCGCAGAGGATATCTGGAGTGACCCCTGATCTGTGTGTCAGTAGTGATGGAGATGTGCTGGAATTGTCGCGACTAATGGGGACTCCCTCTGCCGTCAGTTTGTTCAGCGATCTATTTCAGCCTGCTCAGGGCCTGCTGAAGATTAAGTGGCACAGATGTATGAACCTTCTCTGGCAGCGTGTGTATCTCTAATGAAGTATTCCATAGCTTTCTTCGGATAATTGCAAAATCGTTTGTACGTGTCGTATTAATTCCTCGTCAATTTCCTTTAATTGGCTATCAATATTGTCAGTTGTAATACATGTTTTAATGGGTTCCACAGCGTTATGCATCTTGATCCTGTATTTTTTCTTTTTTTTTTTTTTTTTTTTTTTGGGGGGGGGGGAGGGAAGGGAGGCAGCAAGCAACCAGCAATTAAACGACATCATACGCGCCACATGTGCACGCAGAAATTCTTGCAGAAAATGTCAAAGAACATACAGAGAATGTCTATTCTGTCCATTACAGCCCTTTGGGGTTACTTTTATGCTTCGTATGTTCAACTATGCAGGTACGTATCTCCTCTCAGACGGAAGAACTCAACTTCTGGATATTCTCTCTCTATCTATTGTTTTTCTCTTTTTTTTTAAAAGACGATTTGTTAACTGAAAAAAATAGCAGTAGATTTATCATACATGATAACATGGTTAGATTTATTCGGTTTTTTTTCTGACAAAAATTGAATGATCTCTGACTCAATACTAATATCGAATCTTAACGCGTGGTTTCTGCAACTTTATTTCCCCTGCATTTTTTTTTACATCAAGATTTTACTTTCATATCAACCCTGTCGGAGCACAGAAAATATAGAGAAAAAAATATATGAATAACAAGGAATTTATGATTCTTTCAAGGTCCAACACTTAATAGGAACATAAAGTCAGTATGAAATTGAGGCTAACTCAGTACATTTGGAATAGACACCACATAGCCTTTCAATGAATATATATTTAACACTCTTCACTCTTCGATTTGCATCTTACACAAAAAAACAAACTAAAGTAACATTGCAATGTATATGACCATCACAACCAATCCAATATTCTGTTACGCATTAACCATGATTTTTATGCTTAATATTTCCAAATATACAAGTACGTATCTCCTCTCAGACAGAAATTCAACATCTGTGATATTCCCTCCCTCCCTCCCTCTCTCTCTCTCTCTCTCTCTCTCTCTCTCTCTCTCTCTCTCTCTCTCTCTCTCTCTCTCCTCTCCTCTCTTTTTTGTGTAAAGGACGATTCGTTAACTGACAAAAATAGCGACAGATTTATCATACAATGTTACATCTATCCGCTTTAAAAAAAAAAAAAAAAATGATCTGCGACTCAATACCAACATCCAAATTTAACGTGTGGT
>CM065722.1:79897997-79902997 GCA_033310375.1 Conus canariensis | reverse complement strand
GACAACGTTTTGAAAACAAAAACCGGCTAATCAATACACCTTTCCATTTTAAGATTTTCGTGGGGAAAAAAGTCTAACCAACGTTATGATTATCAGAGCAGCATGGTTTAGTCCAGCTAAAATTAAGGACAGCATGAACAGCATAAGAGCTATGACTTAACAATATAAATGCATTGGAATGATGTACTACATTTCGATTTTTCGTAAGATTTCGGTTTTCTTCACAAGGTTCCATCTGTTCACAGAAATAAAAAGATTCCGTGCACCTCTGAGTGCATGATGTGTGTGTGTGTGTGTGTGTGTGTGTGTGTGTGTGTTGTGTGTGTGTGTGTGTGTGTGTGTGTAGTGTGGTGCGTGGTGGTGCTTGTGTGTGTGGTGTGTGTGTGTGTGTGTGTGTGTGTGTGTGTGTGTGTGTGTGTGTGTTAGTTGTGTGTGAGTGCTGTGTGTGTGTGGTGCTGGTGTGTGTGTGTGTGTGTGTGTGTGTGTTGTGTGTGTGTGTGTGTGTGTGTGTCTGACTGTCTGTCTGTGTCTGTCTGTGTCTCTTAGTTGTGTGTGAGTGTGAGTGCGTGTGTATGTGTGTGTGTGCGTGCGCGCGCGGGCGCGTGTGTGTGTGCGCGCGCATGCACGCGCGTGTCTGTGTATGTACGTGTTTGATAGAGAGAAAGGCAGACAGACAGACAGAAAAACAGACAGAGAGAGAGAGAGGGGGGGGAGGGAGGGGGAGGAAAAAGCAAGAGAGAGCATGCCCCTAAAAGAAATAATCCACGTTCACAAAGGCGTTATCGATGCAGTGATGAGTTGCGTTGATGAATTCGCCCCTCGGAAAGATGAAAGGCGCCGATCTAGAATTATTCCCAGCATCAACTTTTCTCCGGATATCTTTTAGAATAATGTTTTCACCACTTTCTTTTTCAGTTTGTTATCTTTTAATCATATTTCTTTTTATCTTTTATTTTGTTTATTTGATTATTCATTAGGCATCTTTTTCTTTTCATGTTGTTATTGTGCCGACAATTAATAATCTTCCACGTTCTGTGTTGTCACGCCGAGCACAGATGCCAACTTTAAACACATTCCTACGAAATCAAACTAACACACGGTTTTACTAAAATCATACTCCGTCGCCACTAGCATTAACAGTACTGAAGTATTGATTGTTCAATTTACTCATTCTTTACGTCAATCCTCTCTCTTTCTCTCTCTCTCTCTCTCTCTCTCTCTCTCTCACACACACACACACACACACACACACACACACACACACACATATATATATATATATATATATATTATATGTATGTATATATATAAGAGAGAGAGGAGAGAGAGAGAGAGAGAGAGAGAGAGATAAAAATTAAAACGAAGTATTAAAAAGGAATGTTAAAATCTCTACAAATTTGTTTCAAGCTTATTTCATGGCTCTCTTCAGAAGAGCCATGAAATAAGCTTGAAACAAATTTGTAGAGATTTTAACATTCCTTTTTAATACTTCGTTTTAATTGTTGCTCCCCAAGGGGTTGAGCGCTTTTAGAATCGTTTTAGGCTAATTAACTATATTGATCTATATAGATATAGATATATATATACGTATATATATATATATATATATATATATATATATACCTACAAATGCACGCGTGCGCTTACACGCATACAGCCATGCATACACATTCCCCTCATGGCTTGCTAAGAATACAATTACAAAACATTTATCCTGGAAATCATCCCAAAGAGGATGTTAAAGCACACAGTTCTGGCATCTTCAGTTAAAAGCATCAATGTACCCTGCTGAGACAGATATGCGCACAATGACTCTTCTTCTCTCTGTATGACATATTCTATAGCATTCGAGAAAAAACAATGCTGCACCGCCAGAGGAAAGAACAAACACATTACGAAACAAATACCACGCGCTTCGACCTCCTTGGTCTTCTTCAGGCAAAACAACCAACATTCAGGACAGTGAAAACGAAGCGCAATCAGCCAGTCAAATCTCCTTAAAATGGACGCAACATGGAATATCAGAGTAGTATCCAATTATATTCACACTCCTTTGTGTGAAGCTGCAAGAAATATACTAAGGAAATGTTGAGGGATATGTAAAAGGACGCACTGTGTCTCAAGTCAAGAGCATAACCACGCATCAGAGGTTTTAGCTTTGTGTCTACAGTTGTGTCTGGATAAAATTATTAAACCCTCCAAAAACAGAAACGACGATTGATTAATTAGTATGCATGTGTCGACAATAAAAAAAAGTTGTGACGCTTGCGTCCTCGAATCTAACTGTATTCCCAGTGTGTAATCACGCATTAAGTTCCGATATAGCAAGTGGGTAATAACCTGTGAAACATAAATTTCTAGTCACATTACTAGAATACGGTTTCGTTTAAAATAATTTACTCACTCAGACCCCCATCAGTTAGTGTACCCCTGTCGGTAGTGTTTCCTTACAGCACTAATTAGCCGACTTGGTGATAATGGTGTTTGGAACATTGTTCTGTACACGTAATAAGATAATAGTCTGCCTCATACGCTTCATTTCTTATACAATGAACCGATTTCACAAAACCTTCATGCCACAGATCGTCACATTTCCTCTACTCTGTATACGTTAAATCGTTCCATCGTTCATCTCTCTGCACCCCCCCCCCCCCTCCCCCGCCGGTCTATGGTATGTTTCTACATAGAGGCCACAGCTGACAGAATGTTTGTAAGGTGAAAGGCTGCGCCAATAGTTTCGTTTTGGAAAAGTGTTAAATCTCACAATGACAGTTCATAGAAAAAAAACAAAAACAAAAACAACTGTATGTGCACTTTCAAACGTTTCATCAATTCTCTGTTATTTTCTTTTTCAATGCCGTCCTAGAATTTCGGTTCTTGTGACACAAATTTTCCTGGAAGCTGAAAAACTCCAATAATTCATGAAGAAGGCCGCTATGTCCTTTGGGTAATAACACCTACGCGCACTCGCTAGGATTAAATGGAGTACCTGTCACCGTATTTTTCCCCAAAGCATATTAACGCACGCCTTTCTTCACGAGTTGCGCAATGCCAGGGACGATCTGATGTGAGGACATGTCTTCAGTGTATCATGATCTGGGAAGAAGAGCATCTCTGAAGAAATGCGTGTGAAATTGGGCGGGTTTTCTACGCCATGGGCATTACACTGTGTTTCAGTCCCTCTGAATTCCCTTGATTAAGAGTGCTTCATTTCCACCGAGAAAGGAACAGCCTATTGCTTTCCGCCCTCAAGATTGGGAAATTTGCATAAATTGGGTGCAGTGGGATGGAAATTATGGAGGTGGGTGGTGTCTGGAAGCCGCTTCTGGCAAAGAACGTTTTATTTCTTATTCATGCATTCATTCATTCATTTATTTGATCATTCGTTAATTGACATGTAGATCCCCACCGATATTCCAGAAAGCACAAAACTAGCCCCATCCCTCCCTTCTCACACACACACAACACACACACACACACACACACACACACACACACACACACACACACACACGGGCACGCGCACGTACACACATACTGACAAATCCTATTCAGCCTCTCACTGAAAAAAGGGACAAAACCCGAAAATGTCACCGTTTATTTATGTATACGCTTGAATGTTTCTTCGGTTTATTATTTCTGTCACCATTTTAGACCCGACATTGTTGTGAGAAAGACATAACACTGATCAGTTTTTTAAGCAACAATAAAAGAAAGGGAAATACAACATTATTCGAGAAGAAACGGAGAGATCAAAGTCAAAAAGGTGGAAAAAGAAGGAAGCAAAGGGAGAGGACCAAAAGGGGACTAGGGAGACAGCAGCTCTCTGCTACGATTGAACGGATCGTGAACCCACTCCTCGATCCGGATCCGCACCATGTGTCCGCACCAGAATGTAATGACTTCCTGCTTAGATTATATGCAATCATCCGGACAACTTCCATTTTTTGTTTGTTTTGTTTTTGTTTTCAATGCTGTTTTTTCCGCACTGTTGTACACAAACCACTAGCAAACAGAATTAATTCTAAAAGAAAATAAATCTTAACAGTATGCGGAACAACTGGAGATATTTCTTAGCTCACTGAATGTTGTCTACAAGAATGAGTTACCTTGCATGGCAGCTGGAATAACTTTCGGTACTACCAAGGTTCATCGATAAAAACCAAACGGGTTTCATACCTGGGAGATGTGTAGAGGTGATGATAGACTTATATACAACTTGATATACCATGTTAAAAAATCTTGTCGGACTTCTGTTATACTTCGAATCTGAAAAAAAAAAAATTGTTGAGCAGAATTTCGTTTGAGTATTTAAAGCCTTCGGGTTTCGGTTTTATTACATTCAATTAAAAAAAAAAACGGAAACATTCGTGACTGCACAGGTTCATTAAAACCCTGCACAATGTAAAGCTCACAGTTTATGTGCACGTGTGGGGGGGGGGGGGGGGGGGGGAGGCGGGGGTGCACGTATGTGTGTGTGTGGGTGTGGGTGGGTGGGTGGATGGGTGTGGGTGTGTTCTGTTTTGTTTATAATTGTTTTCCTATTGGCCCGGTTGTTCGAGTTTCAGCCAATCTGCACATTTTGAACTATATTCATGACTTATTGTCTGGCATGTACTGTATGTAAAATGATAGCCAAAAAAAAAAAAGCAAAACAAGTAACATAAATTAAAAAAAGAAAACAGACGTGGGTGTGCAAGTAATGTAGGCGGAAGTCAGAAGGAAGCCCAAACGGTACCATTTCAGGGGAGGTCATTTCCGTCCACTTTCAGCGTTCAGATAAAGACAGCTCGCTTCCAAAGGAAGAGACAAAGAGACGCGAAAAGAAGAACAAAGGGGGAAGAAAGAGAACGATACGTATTGACAAAAAGCGAAGCGGTATCTGAAAGGTTTCAAGTGTTCCGTTTCTGACAGATGAAGACGAGGTAATTGGACATACGTATGTTTACTACCTTTGAAAACCCATAGTCTACATTGCCTTGCTGAAAACAATTCTTTGA
>CM065722.1:79875497-79885497 GCA_033310375.1 Conus canariensis | reverse complement strand
GAAGAAGAGACAGAGGGGGATGCGAGAGAGAGAGACAGAGACAGAAGGAGAAAGCGAGCGAGCGAGAGAGAGACAGAGACAGAGACAAAGTGCGCATGCAAACACACACACACACATACACGCGCGCGCGCGCGCGCGCGCGCATATGCACACAGAATCACACACACACACACACACACACACGCGCGCGCGCGCGCGCGCGCGCGTACGTGCATGCACCGACACAAATGGAGAGAGAGAGAGAGAGAGAGAGGAGAGAGAGAGAGAGAGAGAGTATTAACGGTGGTAAAGGTGTCATGAACGTGATGTCATCTTCAGTATAGCGAAAGAAACTGTGTGTCTTAGAACCAAAGTTTCTTTGCTCTATATCACTGAGCCTTGCAACGAGAAGGACCTTTCAGTACTGACCTTTGTTTGACAATGCTTAGTCCTCAGTCATGTTGTCGCTTCTTTGCCATTGGCTTTCTCCACTTCCCACTTTTGTTTGCACGTGTGCCTGTCGCTGTGCTTCTGTTCTGAACTTATGGTATGAAATTGTGCAAATGTGCACACGTTTTGACTTGTTCTTTTGCTCGAAATAAAATGCTGTATAAATACTGCTATTGTTACCATCATTAGAGGTATCGAACATTAATTATAAGTAAATACGGATTTTTAAAAAAACTTTCCTTTTTCTTTTTTGTGGGGCCCCGATCGGACCATGCAGAACCATCACAGTGTTCAAGTTCGTTAATTTGTGTTGCATTGATTCAGTCATCTATCATTTCTATGCCTTTTTATAGATTAATTAGTTAGCTATCAGTAATATGCCTTATTCATTATTTGATTTATATGCCTTGTTTATTTATTTCTTTTTTATTTATTATTCATTTAAGTATGTATGCCTGTATATGTATGTGTGTGTAATATGGATGTATGTATTGTATTGTATATATGCTTTTATTTATTTTTTTTTTTTTGCTTTTTGTTACTATTATTAAAAGTATCCAAACATTAGTCTAAGTCCTTGGAGAGTTGGTCTTTGAAAGACTGTTTTGCAAGTCGCAGAATGGCTGACAACATCGTTTTCACTTCTGGCGGCTTACTGCCGCCGTGCCGTTGTTGTCTTTCTCTTCACTCACAGTGCGTCTCGACCCAGCTGCGCCTTGCCCGAGTCAACACTCACGTGACTCCCCTGTGTCAGCTAGGGCCTACTGGTTTCCAGTGAAAACAGTGGATTATCTCTGTTTTCCCTGGTCATAATGTTCACCATGAAAATATCAATTAACAGTTTTTTTAAGTTGTCATGCTGGCAGAGAGAAGTGTGAAAAGTCTGCTGACGTTGTCACGCCATGTACATTGCATCGTCACTTGTAGTTTTATTTCATTTAGAACTGCCTCGTGGATATGGACAAGGGACCTTTGAGTACAAAGTCTTCATTTTCATTTTCAATGACAGAAAAAAAGATGAATAAACTTGGAGATGTAAAGCATCTAAAAAAAATCCCGCCAATTTCAGATGATCTCTTTCTCTTTTTTCTATTCAAAACCTTTGGGTGGGAACACTCAGATCTAGTTGATATGAGCACTGACACAGGCAGCTAAAGACCAATGGTTGACAACAATGAGAGGGGAGATCGCCTTTACTAAGGCTCTCTGCGCGCAAAGCCCGTCTTGAATGGACAAGTCGTGTTAAAAAGGGTTTTGGGAAAGGTGATAATGTCTCTCCACGGAAAGAAAGCTTCGACCGGGCAGAAAGTAGCTTCCTTTCAGCAGGATTCAAGTGGAAACCTGAAGTGTGGTACTCCGCCTTTCTTCAAGTCTGGGCAGACAGTGAGAAACTGAATGGCGTTTGAGTCAGAGACAATATGACAGACAGTAAAACGTCTCTAGGGAAACAGTCGTGCCGACACATGAGACACAGCAATAGTTCGGAGACAGCATCTGAGCCTCTCGACCTTCAGTCTCCTCTGAGAGTCTCTCTCTCTCTCTCTCTCTCTCTCTCTCTTCAGTCAGTGGACTGCTGAGTAAGAAATTTTGTTAACACAGTCCAGCTAAAGGAAAGCCAATCATCTCGGCTACACACACACACACACACACACACACACACACACACACACACACACACACCACATGCACACGCACACGCACACACACATACACACAGAGAGGGAGATAATAAAGAGAGAAAGAGAACAGAGAGAGAGAGAGAGAGAGAGAGAGAGATACACAGAGGGGAGCGATCAAAGGAGAAGAGAGAGAGAGACACAGAGAGAGAGAGAGAGAGAGAGCAGGAGAGAGAGAGAGAGAGGGGGGGGGGTAGTGACATGTGCACGTGTGAAGTGGAGAAGAGGATAGAGAGGAACAATACGTGGGGGTAGGTGGGGAAGGGCGGGAAAAAAAAGATCAGACAATAACAATGGATTACTTGGTAATATTCGTACAATTTATCATCACTAATGCCACGTCTTTCAAACACAACAATGCAGTTAGGCCCCGGCAGTGAATTATTGTGACGACGACGATACAATGCTTCATCCCGCGTATATCTGACTGCTGGTGGCCATGCAAAACTATCGCTGGAAAGAGAAGAAAACGAAAGTAAGCAAAACTGCGTTAGACAATGGGAACTAACGTCGCTGGCCGATGTGCGGATGGATCCCTTTAGGGTTGTGAATCTAAACACTTTTTTGGGCGGAGATCGTCCTCAGTAAAACTACACTTTTCACACGTAGCACTTCTTCATTTGAAATAAATGTTTCAAGCAGATTTTTAAGCGAAGGTCTTTTGTCAGTAAATCTGCACATTTCAAGCCTGGCTTCTCCTCAGTGCATGTGTTTCAAACGTAGCTCTTCTTCAATATAACTACACGTTTCATGCGTAGCTCATCCTCATTGGATGTAAACACTTCAAGTGAAGCTCTTCCCTAGCAAAACTACATGTTTCAAGAAGTAGCTCTTCCTCAGTTTATGTAAACATTTCAAGCGTAGCTGTTCCTCAGTAAATCGAAATGTTTCAAACGTAGGTCTTCGTCGATAAATATGAACGTTTCAAATACAGTTTTCCTCAGTAAAGCTATATGTTACAGGAGTCGGTCTTCCTCATAATGTCAAAGCTGAAGAGTTTTCCTCAGTAAAGCTATATGTTACAGGAGTAGGTCTTCCCCATAATGTCAAAGCTAAAGAGTTTTCCTCAGTAAAGCTGTATGTTACAGGAGTAGGTCTTCCTCATAATGTCAAAGCTGAAGGAAAGGCTTCTAACACAATAATCTCAGGAACTGGGCTAATCGATGTGAATACTATGGCAATCTGTATTTCTGTTGTTTGAATCGAGCTCATCAAACAGCAATAAAGCCATTCTTAATCATATCTTCATATTCACCCACTCATCTGTAAGTGTTAACTCCTCAAAATTCGCCAAGGATATTTTTTAAGCTTCCCAAACAAATCAAATGCATTTATGGTAACGGTTTCTTTAATTAAAAACAGAGGAAAGGGTATCTAAGCATATTTCTCTCACAGTATGATACAGTTTTGAGTTGAACCATACTGTGCAACATGTGCTGGTCTTTTAACACCTCCTTTTTGGAGAGTTTCTGAGTGCATTGTGTTTGTATTGTATCCTTAGCAAACTTTCAAGGGAATATGAATTCTGAACCAAGCGCAAAATTTGAATAGCAGCCAGCCAATCTTCATGCCTTCCAGATGTAAACTTAGTCTTATCGAGACTGCTAGTCATAATGTGAAGGAGGATGAGAACCTTGAGAAGCGTAAGCTATCGTTCTTTTTGGTTCAATTACGTAGTCCCACTCTGTCTGTGCAACTCAAAACGCACTTTCGTCCGTTTAGGTAGGGGTATTTGACACGGACATAACGTATATAACAAGGATGTAACGCACGGGGCTGCTTGCACATATACTGTTGTCCTGTTATACTGATTGGTGTTAACAGTTCCTTCAAGGCGGACTACAACACATTTCACGTGTAGACTGTCCAAATGACGTAAAGTGAAGAAAAAGCACCGACTAGTTCAATGATGTACGTCGACATGTAGTGAAAATATAATATTGAGTCAGAGAGGGAATGGATATCAGACACTGACCTCACTGTCTGTTTCGGAGAGCACAATAACACCGTCATAACAGTCCAGTAATGTTCATACAGCAAGCAGTGGAAGTTGAAATCCATGCTCATATCAACGTTCAGCTGCGACATAATGAAGTTCGCATGTAAGTGGAATGTGTTATCGGTGTCACTAACGTACTTGGTTGCTATAAAGAATAAGAATTGTACAGCCTGTGTAAACAATGCGTCCCCTGCAAATCTGTTGATGTACAGCCATGAAATATCCTGTGCCATTCAAACGTCCCCGAGAAGCCTTCAGAATAACTTGTGCATCAAACATTAATATGTCGAAGATATCTCACACCGGAACTGTCGCTACGCTCATGATTCAAAGTGAACGGTTTCCACTTGTACTTGTGCAGACCAGGTATCGCAGAAAGGAGGATAACCAACTGTGGTAGACACACTTTACTGTGCTTTTGTAAGCTTGAAGACAGAGCTGTCCCGACGCCTGTTTGGGAAGTTTATTTCCGGTCATAAAATTTGCACTATGGAGTGGTGACAGTCTTGCTGAGGGCAGAAAGATGTTTGCAAATTAAGAACAAAAAAAAAACATTTGTTTTCAACGTGGAGCTACTGGTGAAGTGCTGATGTAATTATGTTGTCCTTCCACAACATGTCATTTTTGAGTGCCATTGTTGGCAAATGCGGGTATGATTTTGACGAGAAGAATGACACAGACTGCATATTGCTGAAAAGAAAACAAAATACAAGTAATCACACACACACAGTACCATGCAAGGTTTTTAAGCACACAATGTTAGAAACTGCATGTCCGACGAAGGTGTTTTCTTCAAACGTCGATGCGATTGACTGACTCGTTCAGTGAAGAGAGAAAGAAATAAAGTCACGTATTCAGCATGATAATATTTCCCTTCATTGAATTCGTTATGGTTGTGGCCGCAGACTTTACCATAAAAAGCTCTGTTCCGACTAGCCAGAATTAAGAGTCTATTCTAACTGGCTAATGATATTACATTTAAATTATCCAAGGCTTCTTTAGAAGACGACACATATTCGTATCAGTATTTTCATCTTTTCTCCCTATTTTAATGGAAAAATGATAATCCCTGTTGCCCTTTAAGTCATGCAAGCAAAAATCACGTGGCAAGTCCCTCCAGGACTATTGATATCACGCTCGAGCAGTTTTCAATTTCAGTGACAAAAGTCAGAAGTTTGTGAGCCGGGAAGTGAATGTCAAGGAACACCAGCCAAACACTGACCTGACCATAGTGAATGCCCTGTATCCCCTCACATGCCCCCCGACTACACTCCCTATCCTGAGGTAAAAGAAACAAATTCTGGTTTCCTCCACCCACCAGCTCGATCCCTCCTCACCCGAACTATCCCTTCCGCGCAGCCTTGATTAAAAAAAAAAGAAAGAAAAGAAAAGAACTGGGATATGAAAACTAGTCTATCCAGCGAACGTATCACACGTGGTGGTCTGCGATGGTGGGTTGGGGGGAGGGGGGTGGGGATGCGGAGCGCTATCGACATAATCAGCCCAACAACCCAAGTGTGAATGATGCCCTGACTGCGGACTGGCTAAACTCTACCGGCTGTTCTCACCGCTCTTGAAGCGGAAACTTCACACGTCACAGCGCTTGTTGTTGGCTCTGGCTGGGTTACTGACAATGGAACGGCGTGAGGAGATAGGGACGACTGTTGTGGACAGGAAGCCGGTTCTGTGCCGGCAAGGCTAACCAGTCGCTTGATCGGTGAGCAAGTACAGGGCTGTACATCCCACTGTCCCTTTCTCACCCCCGCCCGGCTCTCTCTCTCTCTCTCTCCTCCTCTCTCTCTCTCTCTCTCTCTCTCTCTCTCTCTCTCTCTCTCAAGTAGTGGCTACGTCTTGTAAAACTTCCACAAAGCAGAATTAATAAACAAGCATATTACATGTTATTAAGACAACATGAAAATGGAAGACAAAACTGGGTTTCTGGAGTAAAAAATCTTTTCGAAACTGGATTTGGTTTTGTATGGAATAACCAGGGTGTTGAGAACGACAAACTTTTTATCATAGAATTTAAAGAGTGGTTGATATCCTCCTACCAACAGATCTGGCACTCTGAATTAGAAAATGGTGAGAAATACTCTTGCTTCTTGCGCATTAATAGTGACTTACAGCCAGAAAAAGTATTTGTCGGTTGTAACGCGAAAATGGCATAGGGATTCATCTGCACGCTTTCGAACAAGGACCCTTGGTCTATATGCTAGAGAAAGATGGTATGGTATATTTAATAATGAACCTAATTGTATCTGTCCAATTTGTAAAAAAAAATAATTTACAAGATGATTTTCACTTTTTCTTTCAGTGTGAGGTGTATGAAAAGGTACGGGGAAAATGCAATGTCTTTAAATCAGTATTAGCAGAAGAACGTGACTTAGTCACTCTGTCACAGAGTGATAGTGAAAACAACTTAAAATCTATTGCTACATTTATCGCAGAAGCAAATATTCTTCGAAAAAGGAAGCTTTCAATACTTAAGTCGAATTAATGTTCTTTCTTATTAAGTCCTATTGTCCTCTCAACTGATTGACTAGGCCTGTTGGTCGCTTGCTATTTATGATGTTTACTAATTTCTATTTGCTTTCTGATTCTCTTTAATTTTGATGTTTCTTAATTTTGTTCAAGCAGCGTTCCCCATGTCAAACAGCAGGTTTTGCTGATGACATTAAACTGTATTCATTGTCATTCTCTCTCTCTCTCTCTCTCTCTCTCTCTCTCTCTCTCTCTCTCTCTCTTCTCTCTCTCTTCACGAGCACCTTCAGCTTTCACTGTGTAGATTTTAATAAATCACATTTTACAAGTTGTCTTATGTCCAGCAATGTGACGGCCTGAGATACAAACAAAAACAATAACCTGGCACTCTAACAGACGACCGACATCGACAAGCAAACAATGGGATTTCATGGAATATTCAGACTTCTTTTTTCTATTCGACTTGGTACTGTCCTTTTTTTCAAAATAAGTGTAACTCCATCCAGGGCAAGGGTGTTGGTGGTGGATGTGTTGGTATTCAGTCCCCCTGACCATGCACAAAACACCTGAAACAGGAGGCTGAAAAGCACACGCTTTAACTGAACTGCTCTGTGGTATTGTTCAACGGCAATACATCATTCAGTTATCGTAGAGGCTTACAACGGGATAATTCCTGTCATTTTGCTTCAATGGTAAAAAAAACAATTAACTTGGGATATCCACGTCATGTGCCTGTGTAGATTGATTTTCCAGTTCTCGGGAAATGATCCAATATCAAAGTGAACATGAAAAGGATCGAAACCTTGTCTTTCCAATCCGGAACGGAATGACATCGACATTGTTCCCTTCAATGTGTGATATTGCTGAAGAGTGTTATTGATTTCATCTCTTGTTTTGTTCTAGTTCAACAACACAATAGGAAATAATTCCTGTCTACAGATGGACAGAGTGCTTACTGCAGTCTTTTGGATGTCCATGGAATGTCTGATTCTCTTTGGATGCACTTCTACATGACCAGCCGCCGTGGCGAAGTGGTTTGTGTTGCGGCCACCCGCCTGGGAGATCGTGGGTTCGATTCCCATCAGAGCCATTAAGAAAAACAAATTGTGGGAATTTACCGCCGCCGCCGTCTCCTACCCAGTGGAGTTTGCTATGGATTCGGTTGTGAAGACTGGGACCACCACTCGAGTTTTATCCACGTAATCGATGCTCCTCTGAGAGAGTTGCTAAAACTTCCTGATTAACACTACAGGTGTCTGTATCTCTCGGTCCTTGCTCTCACGGTGACCTTAGTGTCGATTGCCTCTCCACGACTGTGGCCTTGGTTTGATTCTGTCGCGGTCGGCGATATCGGCAAATTCATGACGACTGTCGTTGGACGGACGTAGTGGCGTCCTTCGGTGAGAGAGCTCACTCATCCTGACTCTGCGACTAGGCAATTATTGTCGTCAGTAGGGGACTTACCAGGTGGTGTCCTGCGTGTGTTAGATAAGAACGGGCACCATTGAATACCACCCGAGTGACCGGAGAGGCAATGCAGTGTCTGCCCTGGTGGGCTGCGTCCTCACGGGTTGACATTGTCTGCTCCATGTGGATTGTCTATACCGGCGTGGTAGCGGGCCGGACTGTGGACAGCAGGCGGGGAAGGGGGGGGGGAGGCGAGGTTTGTCAGAATGAGCGGCGTCGATGCAATGCCACTGAGGTGGCATAGAAGATAGGACACACACACACACACACACCGCGCGCGCGCGCGCGCGCGCACTCACACACACACACACACACACACACACACACACACACACACACACACACACACTAACACACACACACACACACACACACACACACACACACACACACACACACACACACACACACACACACAACACACACACACACACACACACACACACACAACACACACACACACACACACACAACACACACACACACACACACACACACACACACACACACACACACACACAAGTGTCGAGTACAGCCGATCTGAATGGGAATCCGTCGCATCATCTTCTTCACTGATGAGCATGAAAAAGTCCAACATTCTGTAGCCATTCATGCCCTACTCTCATGGTGACCTCAGTTTCAGTTGCCCACAGATCAAACACACACACACACACACACACACACACACACACACACACACACACACACACACACACACACACACACACACACACACACACACACACACACACACACACACACACACACGTTTAGTCTTTTGTTCTGGGAAAGATACAGACTTTTATAATCTGAAATTCCCCTACAAACGGTCGCATAGTTAAAATGGGCGGTATTCTAACAGACGCAAAAGGAAAGCGATTCCATGATTCTATCATAAATCACAATCAAGCTTAGTCACTGGACGTTCACATCACCTACAAAAGGTTTCTGTCAACAGGTATATCTAACATCATCGGAATATGTGTTAAAAAAATATTTAGTGAAAAAAATACTTCCATTGTGGTTTCAACAGTAACGAGAATGGAGGGTCTCTCTCTCTCTCTCTCTCTCTCTCTCTCTCTCTCTCTCTCTCTCTCTCTCTCTCTCTCTCTCTCCACACACACACACACACACACACAACTCATTCCCTCACTCACAACATACCACACACATACACACACACACACACACACACACACACACACACACACACACACACACACACACACACATACTCACACATACATATACACACATACAAACATACACACACGCACACACACTCACCACACACACACACACACACACACACACACACACACACACACACACACACGCACACACACACACACACGCACATACACACACACACACACACACACCACACACACACACACACACACCACACACACCACACACACACACACACACACACACACACACACCACACACACACACACACACACACACACATGTACACACATACACACACACACACACACACACACACACACACACACACACACACACACATGTCTTTCACCTATACTTCATACTTCAAATTCGACGTGATAGCGTCCCAACAAAACGCTGGTTCGGACCTGATATTTTGCAAAGCTCTCGTCAGAGGTCATGCAATCGCTCGTTCATTTCCCATTCCCTCCTATTTCCTGTTCTGTCCGTAAACACCGCCAGCGCAGAGTGCTTGGCATGCAGCCATCAATCATGTACCCATGCCTTTGTAAGACAGCTGACAGGTCAATCACTTTCCTAGGACGCTCGGTTAAGTCGGACAGACAGGGACACAGCCCACTGACCGTGTTCTGTGCATTCATCCATCGCGCCCATAACACATCAACCAGTGATCACCATTCGCCGCAAACACAACGCAGTTAAGGGACCCACAGGCAATCGATTAGGAGGTAAAAGGCTGTAAAACGATAAATTT
>CM065722.1:79850497-79865497 GCA_033310375.1 Conus canariensis | reverse complement strand
TCAAGCATTATGAATCAGTTTACACATGTATCAAGCATTAATGAACCAGTTTACTCATGTATCAAGCATTAATGAACCAGTTTAATTACAAAACAGTTAAGTATCAAGCATTAATGAATCAGTTTACACATTATCAAGCATTAATAATCAGTTTACACATGATCAAGCATTAATGAACAGTTTACACATGTATCAAGCATTAATGAACAGTTTACACATGATCAAGCATTAATACAATCAATTTACACATGTATCAAGCATTAATGAATCAGTTTTTACACATGTATCAAGCATTAATGAATCAATTTACACATGTATCAAGCCTTCTCATTTACAAACAGCAGCGACAACAGTGTTTTGCTTTGTGGTATCATTGGAAGTATTCGGCTAACACCGAATACAATGATACTACATCAGCAATAACAATATCTTGCTTTGTGGTATCACTAACGGTATTCGTCTAACGTTCACTACCAATACTACTACATATTCGGTGACGTGTCTCGGGGATTGACATGTGGGAGTTGGGTGAGAAGGGGGCGGGGACGGGGGTTAGAGGGACAGCAGACCCACAAGAAACAAACAACTGTCCTCCACCTGCACGATTCAAGAACAGCCAACCCAGCAACACGCATTCTGCAGGGCACTGACAGACAGACTGGTGCGAGGCCAGCGAGGGAGTGGACAGACAGCTATCGGAGAGCCGCACAGAGCCAGAGGAGGTGGAAGATAGTATACAAATACACCAGTACCGCCTACACAACTCTCCTTAGGGCAAATATCAGACAGAGCACAGAGCCAGAGGAAGTGGGAGATAGTATAAAAATGCACCAGTACCGCCTACACAACCCTCCTTAGGGCAAACATCGGAGAAAGCACAGAGCCAGTGGAGGTGGGAGATAGTATGAAAATACTCCAGTACCGCTAAACAACCCTCCTTAGGGCAAATATCGGAGGGAGCACAGAGCCAGAGGAAAGGGAAATGGTGTAAAAATGCACCAGTACCGCCTACACGACCCTCCTATGGGCAATGAGATCAATGACGCGATATCCGGTATGTTTGATGTGACCTAGCTCATCCACAAATCCATTAATTTGTCAAGCACCACCAGTCGAAGACATGCAGAGACATATGCTGGGGTCGCCTCCTTCAATACCCTTCAATACATAGTTGCTTTGTCCACTCATGTCCATGGAGCTGTCCCTCAAAAAAAATAAATAAATAAAATATAAATAATTTAAAAACCTTCGGTCAGCATGTGGGCCATCTATCCTGCACTGAATTGTGGAGGATGGAATTGGGAGTCAGGGAGACCTGGGCGAGGTGTGTGTTTGTAGTGTGGTAGCCAACTAAACGGGGAGGTTCCCCATGGCTGACGTACGTCTTCACTTGCCGCCTGACAGCCATGTCTTATGTCCTCTTTGGAGACGCAGGGAAGTTCTCTGAAGTGTTTACTCTCCAAGGTCTGGAGTTTTGGAGAGTTCCCGGCATCTCAGCAATGCTATATTCCTTTCCGCTCTATCGATGTGTCCTTGTGTCAAGATGATATCCTTTCTGAATTTTCAGCCCAGCCCTCTCCTTTCAAGACCCTGTTCAGCTTCTTTTCTGGTCATATAAAATCTCTGATGACAGTAACTTTTCAAAACCCACCACATGCAATGATAAGATGTTCATGTAATTGGGCCTACTCTTTGCCAGTGACAAGCCTTTTTTCTCACAAGGTTAGTGTGAAAAGGCGTATGAACGGGGAAGGAAATCAGGCGATGGGAAATCAAACAAATTAATAAAGGTGGGCACATAGTACGGGGAATATGCACATGAGATACTGGAGCATATAAACACTGGAACAAGAAAGACAATGGGGCATACACAAACCGGTGAACAAAGACGAAACAATATGTGAAGACTGAAAACATAGAAGACTACATAAGCACACAAGCACACAGAGAGAAGAACATGAACACAGGAACATACAGGCAGAAGTGAATATGTCGGAGCATGCAAACATAAACACCGGAACACACAGACAGAAGAACATATAAACCCTAAAATATTCAGAGAGAAGAACATAGTTATACACATCGAAAGATACAGACAGAAGTGGATACGCCATAACATACAAACACAATACATTAACACCGTAATTTACGGATAGATGAACATATAAACAAGGGAATATAGAGTCAGAATGACGTATAGACACTGACGCGTACAGACAGAAGTACATACCTACGGAACATGCAAACACTCGATTATACAGACGGGAAAATATATGAAACTGGAACACACAGCTAGAAAAACATAACACCGTGAAAAAGAAACACAGGAACATTGAGACAGAAGAACATATAAATAGCGGAACATACAGACAGGACTACATACAGAGATTAGCACTCATAAGCACCAAAACATACGGACAGACAAACAGATAATCACCAAACCGTTGACACAAGAACATGTAAACGCTGGGATATACAGAGATAGAAACATGTAAACGTTCGAATATACATTTAGGGTAACATATAAAGACCGGAACACGCAGGCAGAAAAAAGCATGTAACGGTCAAAACATAGAGACATAAGAACATATAAACACTGAAACAAAGAGACAGAAGAACATGTAAACAGCAGAACATACAGCCAGATGAACATGATTACAACACTCAAAAAAGAAACAGATAGAAAAACATGTGAATACGGTAAATTACAGACAGGATATCATGTAAATGCTAGAATATCCTAACAGAGGAACGTATCAACACCGGGACATGCAGACAGGCAGAAGAACACACAAACACCGCGACATACTGACACACGAACCAAGATCAAACAGGTCGTAGTCCTCCCCGAACATCCTTGGCGTTGTAAGCGCCCTGATAACACTTCTTTTTTTTTGCCCACAGTTGATGCTCATGCTGTGTTGTTCTCCTCCAGTCCCTCTCTTTGCTGTTTATTTCCCGGAACACTGCAACTGACCGGCATTCCCCACAGCACCCCCCCCCCCCCCCCACCCCCACTTCGTGACAGCGTGTGGCAGTGCTTTGGCCAGAGACAGCGGCTTTGTTGTTCTGATTGGCTGGCAGGACTGAGGGGACATCATGGCTATCATCTTCACTGTCTTCTCTGATCAACAAAAAATACTGCTTTGTGTTCTCTGGCTTTAATGTACTGCTCTAGATAGTGGTGGCCAAACCCTCTTTCATGTGCGGTTCCAGGGGCAACTAGGCCATCGACGGCAAGAGCGTTTCAGAATGCGCAGTTCTTCGCTTCCTTTCTTTCATTTGATTCAAGTAAGAATATGACAGTGTTCAAGAATGCAATACGTTATTTTTTTTACAAAGCGAGCAGTCAGGATTATTTACGCTATTCGTTTCTTTCTGTCTTTTTATCATTTAATTGTCAAAGGGTGGTGAAGGGGAGCGGTAATAGTGGTGGAGAGCGAATTAAAATATATCAGAAGACATTAAAAAAAAAAAAAGACGTAGAAATGTGCCGAAAAGCGGACATTTGGCGAGCATATCCATTTTGTTTTGTTTCGTTCTCCAACGAATCCAAACAATATGCCAGGTCAGTAAATATAGTTATTGCATCGCCCCCCCCCCCCCCCCCCTCCCTCCTTCGACATTTTCTGTAGGTTCCTACGTTATCCCAGCGAGAAAGTCAATGTGCGAAAGAAGCTTACTTGGTGATGCGCAAGGGATGGCGGCGTTTGTAGGTGAGTATTTCTGCACCAAGAACCTGCTATCACAGTTGCTTTCTCTTTGTCAGAGGCAAATATCATGTCATGCACTCTGCTTCCATGCCTACACCAAGCCACGCGCAAGTCTGTTAGTTCCCTTTGTCCGATAACTTCGTTTGTACTTCTTCCTCAACAACACCCCCCCCCACCCTCTCCCCATCTCCTTCATGCTACAGACTCAACGTCAGATCCTCTTCCTGCACGTCCTCACCCTGCTTAGAAATGTGACAAAGTAACAGGCCTCCACCCTACAGTTTGCAAGTCATGTTACATCGTCTGTGTTCCGGAAATAAAACTGGCAATCGATGAAGAAACAACAGCGCTCTCTACACTGGGCCACTGCTTCCTGTAGGCGACAGAGCGGATTTCAGGGGACATAGAATGATGTACATTCTCAATAAAACGGCATGCTCCCCTCTCTCTCTCTCTCTCTCTCTCTCTCTCTCTCTCTCTCTCTCTCTCTCTGTGGCGTGCACGTGCTCGAGAAAGACAAGAGAACAAATCACCAGGGGCATAGAATGTCGTAAATCCTCCACAAGAGAAGGCAACTCTCTCTCTCTCTCTCTCTCTCTCTCTCTCTCTCTCTCTCTCTCTCTCTCTCTCTCTCTCTCTCTCTCTGTGGCGTGCACGTGCTCGAGAAAGACAAGAGAACAAATCACCAGGGGCATAGAATGTCGTAAATCCTCCACAAGAGAAGGCAACTCTCTCTCTCTCTCTCTCTCTCTCTCTCTCTCTCTCTCTCTCTCTCTCTCTCTCTCTCTCTCTCCCCTGTGCAGATAACAAACCCAACACATCTTAGGTTACGAACTGCATAAGATTTATTTGTGCGCTGCAGGTTTACAAAACAATCTCTCTCTCTCTCTCTCTCTCTCTCTCTCTCTCTCTCTCTCTCTCTCTCTCTCACACACACACACACACACACACACACACAAGCGCGCGAGCATGCACAATCATACTATTATACAGACTTAGTCGACAATTAGCTACCTAGTTTTTAGCCGGTCAATTTCTTTGGCTAGTTAATTAATGGTGTGTGCCTTGTAAATGAAATATTAGTCAATTTTTGTTCACCTGTCAGTCAGTCGGTCCGTCAGTTAGTTACAAAGTAGTTCACTACTAGCTAATTTTCCCATCTTTATTCATTAAAACACGGTCTGCTTTGCTTTCTCGTAACACAAGACAACGTGAATAAGACAGAGACCACTGAAGACAAATGACGTGTTGAGTATTCACGTGAAAGCATAAAGCAATTCCAGCACCACGTCAGCCTTGAATTGCCCTACGGACTTGACTGGACTATACACAACGTAAAGTGGAGAGTAACAGACATGTTACGAGTGCATGCTGGTTGTAAGTTTGTCAGAATTCTATTGAGGCAGTGGCAAGGTGAACGTCATAGGTCTAATATTTCAGTTTGTCAATGAATTTTAACGCATATTACAAAAATCATATTCTGAATCAGTTTATCTGGAACTCGTTCGCAGCTGCTCTCAACAGTTTATTCGTAACACGACCAATACCTTTCGGGTTGTCTGATTTATCATTTTTGTCTGTTTATCCGCGGATTTGATTCATTTGTTTTTCTGCCCTGTGCATAGCTACAATTTCATTGTAAAGGTATGTGCACCGTCCACTATATATACATTAACATATGTCTCAGTGACTTTTAGGAAAAAGAATGTCTGCACTTTGTGAAAGAAATTGTAAACGGAATGCTCACTGAGCCTCTCCTCATATCATCCCCGGCCCACTCCCTCGCACAGAGCTCCATTGCAACAAACATGCATTCTTTTTACATATATGAATTTCACTTACAGAAGCGTGTATCATTCACTTACCTATCCAAGCCATTCCTCAAGTCCCCATGCCGATCGATCACCTTACTCCCCCTCCCCCTATTCCCCCGGGCCGGGCTCTCCTCCCTTCCCCCGCTCTGTTTTGTCTTTTTCTTGGATTGACAATTTCCGCATCCGCCTACGGTTCAAATCCAAATTTGCTAGAATGAAAGAAAACAAAATTCTCAGAGAGAGAGAGAGAGAGAGAGAGAGAGAGAGAGAGAGAGAGAGAGAGAGAGAGAGAGAGAGAGAGAGAGAGAGAGGCACACAATTATAGGATGACGATTAGACAACAGCAACCGTAAGTTTATCTTGAATAAAGTGACCAACCTTGTACTGAAATATTTCACGTGTATAACAGTTGGTGAACATGACAGATTGTCGTGGTGACAAAAATGATAAGCAAACATTATGTCTGTATGGGGCGACAAACGCCCACTTTCACCTCGTATAATATGGCCTTGTTATCAGTGAATTGATGCCTTAAAGCGGTGCACATGGCTTGCGACATGCAGTGTGGGGTAAAGAGAAGCCGGGGGTTGTCCGGATACCAGCATTACTGTGTTCAGTGGAGATGACTAGGTGAATGATGACGAAAACACAGTGCCTGAAACGGTAGCAAACAAGGAGGGGCAGGGTGACTACACAATGACCTAGCCTTGTTTGTGACCCTGCGCATGACACTGGCTTATTCTGACGTGTATGGAATGTGGCCGTCATCTTGGAATACACGAGCCTACCTATGTACCAGTTACTTCCTTTTTCACCAAGAGCTCAGAGAAATAGGCATGCAAACCGTGTGTTGAAGTTGTCTGCCGGACAGAAAGTGTAGGGGAAGAGATTGCTGTACAATTGTCCGAAGCTTCTGACAACGCTGTGCAAGAGGACCCGCCACGTATCTCGGGCTTCTTCGCACGCGAATGTTTCCATGCTTCCACGCACACCGCACATTGCTTAATCTGGAGAGTGCCCCGAACACGTTGTCCGAAAAAAATGGTTGTAGTGTGAGAAAGCCGGGCATGAGGACAGAGGGCAGGTGGAGGCGGCTTTGCAGCAGGTAGGAAGGGAGCATCGCCGCCACCCTTCCTTCTCCACATCTGCTAACGATGACCAGTGCCCGCCTCATCCGGCCGCAACATTGCCCTCCCCTCGCCTCCATCACCCCATCGCCTTCCGCTTTAACCCCTCCCTTGCCAGCAAACCGCCTCTCCATGAAGCACCCCCACCCCCACCCCCTAATCTCCTCCTTCCGGCGGTGAAGCAGAGCACCAACGTGACCTCCGCTGGCAATAGTGACGTCATGAAGTCGGCCAGCCACGCGGACCGAACAGAAGTGGTGGGGGAAGAAAAGAACGCACACACTGTCACCACCATTGAGGCGACTCTACCACAACAAAAGACTGTCACCACCATTGAGGCGACTCTACCACAACAAAAGACTGTCACCACCATTGAGGGACTCTACCACAACAAAAGACTGTCACCACCATTGAGGCGACTCCCACAACAAAAGACTGTCACCACCATTGAGGCGACTCTACCACAACAAAAGACTGTCACCACCATTGAGGGGACTCTACCACAACAAAAGACTGTCACCACCATTGAGGCGACTCTACCACAACAAAAGACTGTCACCACCATTGAGGCGACTCTACCACAACAAAAGACTGTCACCACCATTGAGGGGACTCTACCACAACAAAAGACTGTCACCACATTGAGGCGACTCCCACAACAAAGACTGTCACCACCATTGAGGCGACTCTACCACAACAAAAGACTGTCACCACCATTGAGGCGACTCTACCACAACAAAAGGACTGTCACCACATTGAGGCGACTCTACCACAACAAAAGACTTCACTTTCGCCCAATATCATCGTCATCCTCTTCGACTTCATTCTCTTCATCATCGCAGTAGCGACGGTGACACAGATGACAGTTCCAGTGAAGGGAAGTGGAAGTGACGTCGACAAGACATCGACAGTGAAGGGGAGTGGCGGTGATGGCGACGCAGACGACAGCGACAGTGAAGGGGAGTGATAGTGACGGCGACACAGAAGACCGTGACAGTAAAGGGGACGCCCTCTCTAAAGTGCTACTGCCGCATGATTGCGTGTTAAATGGAATTGAAGGGAGACGCGTTGGCCAGTCCTCTGAGCTGACAGTGGTGACTTGGAAGATGCCTACAACAGGTAACTGTTACAGACACAGCCTGCAGAACATGGCGACGGTGGCTGTACAGCTGGCAATAACATCAAGAGTGGGACTCCGCAGGCATCCTCTGGAACAACAGCCAAGTCAGAGTGGTCGTGGGCAAAGTGGCCCCACTAAACAACGAACTTCAGACAAGCGCTTACCTGTTCAACGCCTTGAACGCATCCATGTTTGTAGGTGAGAGGCGAGTCGAGTCAGCTTCGTTTCTCACAACAATCCGAAAGCCCCATGACAGACTGCTGAAGAGACACTGTGCACCCTCTCACAAAGAAGAGACACTGTGCACCCCTCCCACAAAGCCCCAGGACAGACGGCTAACGAGATACTGTGCACCCCTCCCACAAAGCCCCAGGACAGACGGCTAACGAGATACTGTGCACCCCTCCCACAAAGCCCCAGGACAGACGGCTAACGAGATACTGTGCACCCTCCCACAAAGCCCAGGACAGACGGCTAACGAGATACTGTGCACCCCTCCACAAGCCAGGACAGACGGCTGACGAGCTACTGTGCACCCCTCTCACAAAGCCCCAGGACAGACGGCTGACGAGCTACTGTGCACCCCTCTCACAAAGCCCCAGGACAGACGGCTGACGAGACTCTGCACCCCTCTCACAAAGGCACAGCGTCTTGGCGGGCAACCAGAAAAGGACAGACAACGTGTAGATCCGTTCTGGGAAGAAAAAAAAACACAAACAGTGACAAAACAACATAGGCCGTCGGGAGAGAGACAGCGACGGCAGAGCATGCCACAAAGAGGACCTCAACAGACGGCACAAAGGTGCTGTCACACACGACCAGCCACAAAGAGGACTTCAACAGACGGCACAGAGATGCTGTCACACACGACCGGAACGACACGACACGCAAACGACACAAGCGACAAGACCAGCACGATCATCGATCTGGTCGCCACGATCGCCGTCGACTTGCTCGTATGGAGGATCATCGGAATGAACGCCGTCACAGCCACCGGCATCACCACAGCCATGCTGCCCGAGGCAGCAGACAGAATGATCGCCAAGATGACAGCTAGCTGGGCTGGCCGCCATCACATAACCCAAGACTGCCATTAGTATGACCACTGAGATAAGCGACCAGATGATCGCCAAGACGTCTACTGAGGTGACTATTGAGTCTACACCTTAGACGACAGCAGACACGACCACCATGACTACTGAATGGACAGCAGCAATGACAGGCAAGTCAACGCGCGCCCTCTGCAACATCACGCTCGGAGATAATTCATATCTACACCAGATAATTCCACAATCATGATATAGCGTGTTATATGATTAAACTACAAGATTTAGAACAGACCAATCTTTGTGTTTTAACATCTCACTCATTACTGTATCTGATCCGGAATCTTCCAGGAGAGAGAGAGAGGAGAGACAAAGAGAGAGAGAGACAGAGAGAGAGAGACAGAGACAGAGACAGAGAGAGAGAGAGAGAGAGAGAGAGAGAGAGAGAGAGAGAATCTTGAGACTTATGACAGGAATGAGCTATTGATTTGTAACAGAGAAGGAAAAATGCCACTCAGACAAGTGTACGTTCCAACATTTTAGCTGCCTATACCTCGATGAAACCTGCAGAAAACATTGCCTAGCTAGCTATTACAGTCCATCTCTCTCTCTCTCTCTCTCTCTCTCTCTCTCTCTCTCTCTCTCTCTCTCTCGATATTTCTGTACATTCTGGTCTTGAAGTACTTGCTTTAAAACGTAGATTCAGAAACTGGAATATAGTCGTCTCATAAGTACACGATCATTTGACAGCAACAATCCACAGTGAATGGGAACTTGTTAGTATTCATTGGGAGTGATCGTCGGTCACAGTTGAAATCTGTTTTGCTTTGCTTCCAAAATAGGAGGCGCATAAGACGCACATTATTTTCAGAAACATTAGATTATGTACTCTGATAGTCAAAGAGATCTGACGTTCTAGAACTGACGGAGAACAGTACTTTTATTCGAATAGAAAAGTAAAACTTCTGTAACTTCAGGGTCTTGATTTAAGAGTGCCCTTCAGAGGATGTCTGCTTTTGTATTGGACACGTCCTTCTCGTAGCAATCATAAAAGTACCCCATGCTATCATATCTATTTTCGTCCACTGAGGTAGCAGCATGAATAAAAACGTGCCAGTTTAGATCCATTCGCTGTCAATGCATCGAAGATTTTGGAACGTGTACTTCGGACGAAAACCTCTTCTCTGGATCACATGTCTATTGGTTCCTAACGAGAAATGTTGCTAGCTCAGTAAATGCAGTCCCAACATTTATACACATAAATGTTCTTCACAAACTTCAAGACCTGGCCTGCCAGTGCTAGCATGTAGTCAATATCACTTTCTCCTTGAAATTTATTCCAGCTACTCTCGTCTTCCATCGTGTCTCTGTGGCATAATTCCCACGATTTTTGAAGATCCGCCCCCTCCCATTCCTCTCCGAAACACACGCACGCACATACGCACATCCGTAAATCGACTAAGTGAGTGCTTGCATTCCATCCACTCTTTCTTTTCTGTCTTCCATCTTTGTGTGTAGGTAATAGCTGAAAGAAACATCTCTCTCTCTCTCTCTCTCTCTCTCTCTCTCTCTCTCTCTCTGTACACACACACACACACACACAAAAACGCGCGCGCGCGCGCCACACACACACACACACACACACACACACACACACACACGCACACACACACAACACGCGCGCGCGCTCGGACACACACACACACACACACACACACACACACACACACACACACACACGAACGCACGCACGCACGCACGCGCGCGCACACAGACGCACACACACACACACACACACACACACACACACACACACACACACACACACACACACACACACACACACAACTGATAGCATCAACGATATGGTCAGCATCTATCATAGAAAACCAGCCTCTGTGTGAAAGGAAGTGTTCCAGAACACCCTAGTGCTCCGGCTCCTCCTTGTAGACTCCTACCCCTTTGTAACAGAGCATGTCCACAGTTTGCGTTAAGATTTACTTCATCTGTAAGAAATTATTCCATGTGTAACACAACACAACACACTCAAACAGAGAGAGAGAGAGAGAGAGAGAGAGAGAGAGAGAGGGGAGAGAGAGAGAGAGAGAGAGAGAGAGAGAGATTGAGAGACAGACGGAGACAGACAGACAGACAGACAGAGATAGAGACAGAGATCGTGGGGGGGGGGGGGGCAATGTAAGCGAAGAAAACGGCAAAAAAAATGACATGCTGTAGACTAACATTTACCATTGTAACTGCAAGACCAGATGGTGAAGGCACAATGACCTACAGATAACTGAAATCACAGGCTCCCAGCACATTGAAAAACAATACCCTGCGTCGTCAGTGAAGCCAACGGCAATGATGCACCCCTGTCGTCACATCCCATGCATTTCACCGTCCATGGAAAAGGAGCTGCACGTGTTCTTTAATCCACTGCTGATGGCAATGGTGATGATGATGATGACGGCGATGATGATGATGATGATGATGATGATGATGATGATGATGATGATGATTGTGCACTTTCGAGCGTGTTCATGTGTGTGTGTGTGTGTGTGTGTGTGTGTGTGTGTGTGTGTGTGTGTGTGTGTGTGTGTGTGTGTGTGAAGAGAGAGAGAGAGGGGGGGGGGGGAGACAGACAGACAGGCAGGCAGTCAGACAGAGACACACAGATATCCTGACAGAGACAGATTGACAGGGAGACAGACAGAAACGCGCGTATATACATGCGTAAGTCAGTGTGTGTGTGTGTGTGTGTGTGTGTGTGTGTGTGTGTGTGTGTGTGTGTGTGTGTGTGAGAGAGAGAGAGAGAGAGAGAGAGAGAGAGGAGAGAGAGAGAGAAGTTCGCACCGTGCGTGCGCATTGGCATGCGTGTTTCAAAGAGCGCGCTTACTTCTGAGCGTTCATGCGTGCAGATGTGACTGACATTTTTTCACTGGATACATTAGACAAAATGGCCCTTCTTTTAGCCTGAAATTGAGGCTGTAGAGATGCCAATGGAAAGTGGGGGGTAAGGGTTGGGCTTGGAGATGGGGATTTGAGAAAAGCTGAGCTGACGGGGGACAACGTTGATAACTTAACCAGCCACCACTTACATCCTTTATCTCTGTGCTCTAAAAGACTCAGACCTCCGCTTCAGTGCCAAAAACAAACAAATACAAAATGAATGAATAAACAAACACATAAAGAAATAAATGTCACACGAATACAAGCAGCTGCAAACTGTCGACGAGTGAGGTGTTTTCACACACTCAGGACCTGCCTGGCTTTCCTCCCCTGTGACGCTAAAAATGCTGTAATTCGCGGAGCCAGTCCAAGGGCGGTGTGAGACGTTAGCATAGAAGCTTGCAATATTTTCCCCGTCAGTTTTTCATCAAGAGAAACAACTGACTTTGATAAATGGATTATAAAAAAAAAAACACTAAATAAACTGTTTTCAACTCTTTGTCTATAGTGTGTTATTTTCTCTGATAAACCATACTTCATCCTGACCAAAACGCATATGTATACAAAACCAAATTAAAACAATAAAATGTCTCTAAGTTATTTCATAGTCAACACACATGTATGTATACACTACAACTGAAAATATACTTGAAGCATATAATTATAATATCTAAAGTACATGTCGCCAGATATAATGCTAACATATCAAATATCCTAGTGCTTTCAAGAACGGCAAAATGAATGTAAAAAAAAGCGGCTTTGTTGTCATGTGGTCCGTTGTGTTGGAGTGTAGGACGACGGTTGTGCACTGAACATCGAACTATTGAAAAAGAAAAGCACGAAATGATGACACATTTCTTTATTAATTTCAAGACGATTCAGCTGAGGTGTACAATAAAAAAAAAAACCTTTAACAAACAACTTGACGACTGGAAGATGAGGTTCAGTTTGTAATCACCAGCACGCCGTTGGTGGCCGATTAACGGATATGATGATGAAAATAAGTCCCAGAATGCAGCCCGCGGGTACAAAAAGGAGATAAAAAGGAGCACCCCTGCCACTGAAGAGAAATTCCCATCCCAACCCTCACGTCGTCAACAGCACTAAAAGCATTCAGATGACTCGCTCCTACTACATGACAGCGTATTTACAGTTGAGAAACCCATCGTTCAATCCTGCGAAGGTACAGTATTCAACCGATCAAATCGCTATACGCAACAACCTAATCTAGTTGCAGCTATTTAATAATAATAATAATGAATACTTATATAGCGCCTATTCTCGGCTAGAGACCAAGCTCTAAGCGCTTTACAATCCACACTCGTTTACACAACGGGCTGCCTACCTGGGTAGTGCCGACTGAAGAGCTGCCAGCTGGCGCTTCATTCAGTCGTTTCCCGTGTCATCCAGTCAATATCGTTCAATATCGTTCACTCAGTTTCTTTACTTCCTTCATTCTTTCCATTTCTTACGCAGGGTGCATGCTGTGTGTAACGTGTCATCCATACCAACGGCCATACTGGCCTACTCTTCCGAAAGTTGGTGATGGGATTTTACGTGTGTGCAAGATTTTGCGTGCGTTCACACATGGAACCTCGGTTTATAGTCTCATTCGAAGGACTGTATGGGAAATGGAGTCAGAACTAATGTTAACTCCGAGGGAAAAATCCCCCTGTACCGAAACGGCCCGGCGGAGATTCGAACCCGCAACCCCAGGATCACCAAGATTACGAGTCAGGCGCTCTACCAACTGAGCTATTCCGGCTCCCTTTTCATCAGGCGACTTGCTTGAAGCTAACACAATACAATCGTTGTAATCTAGACAACGACCTGGATTAAAAACACAATTTCCAGACACTCCACTACCAAATAATGATTTCAGAACAGTAACTAGGCAACTTTTGTTTGCCACGGAAGCTGCCGTTGCACAACAACACGCACGATGGACGATGTTAAAAATATCTAACTATTGATCTGAAATGAGTCAACTGTGACACCGTGCAATTTCACAAGTACGAGTGACTCCATTAGCACACTTGTGTGAAGCCTTCTAACGTAGAAAACTTAACAAACCATCGAGCAAACAGAGCTTTGTTTGTGACGTTCTTAAAAGTAGTCGTCTCTCAATGCTGCATGTTTTATTAGAGTGTGAGTCTCGGTACTGGAAAGTGGAATTGGGGTGGGTGTGGGATCGGGGGTGTAGTGTGGGATGGAGCGGGGGTGGAGAGGTGGTGGTACGGGGGAGGGCAATGACGACAGCAGATCTACAAGAAAGATGCAATTGTACGAAACAAGCACCGTTCAAAAACAGCCGACCTGTAGACCGCCATCCTGCAGGACACGGTGGCAGGATGTTATTGAGCAGACTTACAGAAGAAGTGGTAGAAGGACAGCAACAAGGAGTGCACAGGGCTGTCCTTTACCGGCTCTCCCAGTGCAGTAGAGAATCAAATCAGATAGAAAGACAGTGTCGGAAAAGGCGTCAGCGCGGCCCCAGCAACTCCTAGCCCCGGGCTGCAGATAGAGGAGGCAATATCCGTTATGTTCGCTACAACCGAGCTCACCTACCAATCCATTTAGTTTCGAATCACCATAAGTCGAAGAAATGCAATGACTGATGTTTGGTCCGCCGCTTCCAATACCCAGTCGTGTGCAATGGAGTGATGTAGCTTTGTGCTGTCCAGTCCATCAACTACGGTCAGTTTGTGGGACATTCACAGTCCACGGAGCTCGGCAGGATGGTTTTGGAAGAAAGTCAGGGGAACACGTGAGAGATGTATGCTTCCACTATGCCAGATTACAGTGTCTGTCAAAGCGGGGTTTCCGTCTTCACTTTATTCCTGACAAAGCCTTCTGTCTTATCTCCCATTTGGAGACACAGCGAAGTCCCTTAAGTGTTTAGTCTTCAACCTCAGGAGATTTCTAGTCAGAGATCTGGCCAAGGCATCTCAGCAACCCTGTCTTCTGTTTCTCTCCCCTACACTGATGTGTCCTTGTATCAAGATGACATCTTTCTGACACATACCTCTCCCGCCTTCCCCTCCTCACTCCTTCACTTCACCCCTTAATTTTTTTTTTCATTTTGTCTAGTCACTATAGGCCTTATTTAGTCACTGTAAACACCAGTAAACACTTGACATGTTGACAGAACTCGCACGAAATCGGCCATTTCGTTTGTCAACGACAAGCTATCTCCAACTGAAGGTTGTTGGACGTAGGGATAGGGTCTGA
>CM065722.1:79837997-79845497 GCA_033310375.1 Conus canariensis | reverse complement strand
CTCTTCAGCCTTTTATCTTGAGTCAAGCTCCACAGGGTAGATGTATGGTCATCGGTTTACCGATACTGGGTTATCATCCTACAATGGTCTCGGACAGGGAGTCATTGCCAGATACAAGGCGGTGTAGCACGCTACACATACTACCCTGCCAAAACTCTGCCCTGCCAAAACTCTGCCCTGCCAAAACTCTACCCTGCTAAAACTCTACCTGCCAAAACTCTACCCTGCCAAAATTCTACCCTGCCAAAACTTGTCTGGTGAGGTTTTGAACAGAAGAGCCCTTATCGAAAGGACCACAAAAGATCTAGAGATTCCTTCTGTCAAACATTAAGGTTTGATTCGTTTAAATTGTGAATGTGACAGTTCGTGTAATTATGCAGCAGTCATAGACTATTCCGTTGTTTCCTGTGTAATTTGATCCTTCACCGGACGAAAACAAAGCTGAGGAAAATGGCATTCCAATACGATTGAGCGGTAGATGTTCTTGCGTAGCGTGAGTCAAGCGATCAGGCAAGTTTACTGCGCTTGATAAAAGATGCTCCTCCACCGGCACGTGTGTAGACTGGATGCCTGACATAATCATTTTCTTCTGTTTCTTGTGGTGAATGAGAAGATTATGACCAGAACCAAAGATTATGACCAGAACCAATCTAGTCAAGTGGCGGAGCAGTAACTGAAACAAGTAAGCAAACCTTGGAATCCTAATCATTTATTTCTATTATAATTGCTTGTTACATGAATGTCATGTTTTTTCAGACGATTTGAAATACACAAGAAAAGGAGAGCAGAAAGCGTGGGGAAATGACAGTAAGACACATTGAAGAAAGTAAGACAGGAAGAGCGTGGGGGAATGACAGAGTAAGACACGTTGAAGAAAGTAAGACAGGGAGAGCGTGGGGGGATGACAGAGTAAGACACGTTGAAGAAAGTAAGACAGGGAGAGGAGCAAGCGTGGAGAAATGACAGAGTAAGACACGTTGAAGAAAGTAAGACAGGGAGAGCGTGGGGAAATGACAGTAAGACACATTGAAGAAAGTAAGACAGGGAGAGCGTGGGGGAATGACAGTAAGACACATTGAAGAAAGTAAGACAGGGAGAGGAGAAAGCGTGGGGAAATGACAGTAAGACACATTGAAGAAAGTAAGACAGGGAGAGCGTGGGGAAATGACAGTAAGACACATTGAAGAAAGTAAGACAGGGAGAGGAGAAAGCGTGGGGAAATGACAGTAAGACACATTGAAGAAAGTAAGACAGGGAGAGCGTAGGGAAATGACAGTAAGACACATTGAAGAAAGTAGACAGGAGAGCGTGGGGAAATGACAGTAAGACACATGAAGAAGTAAGACAGGAGAGGAGCAGCTGGGGGAATGACAGAGTAAGACACGTTGAAGAAAGTAAGACAGGGAGATGAGAAAGCGTGGGGGAATGACAGAGTAAGACACGTTGAAGGAAGTAAGACAGGAACAGGAGAAAGTGTGAGGGAAATGACAGAGTAAGACACGTTGAAGAAAGTAAGACAGGGAGAGGAGCAAGCGTGGAGAAATGACAGAGTAAGACACGTTGAAGAAGGGAGGGATGCAATGCAGAGAAGACTATAATCCCAACTCCGTGTTCGTACACTGTCACTCTCATGCTGATTGTTATTGCGGGAGTAGTGTGTGAGGGGGAGAAGGGGGATGGGGGAGGGGGGATGTACGTGCATGCGTGCGTACGCGCGCGCGCACATGTGTGTGTGTGTGTGTGTGTGTGTGTGTGTGTGTGTGTGTGTGTGTGTGTGTGTGTGTGTGTGTGATGTGTTATCTGGAACGTCTGAAGAAGTAATTGATTGTCAAAAGTTCAGCTATCTGTTTTGCCTACACCTTGCTTTGTATGTTTTTTGTATTTTATCTTAGGTCAGATGGTATCAAAAGAACATGGACGTAAACACCGACAAATATTGACGTAAAATAGTTGTAATATCAAATTAATACTACGAAGACAACGTGCTGTCATTTCAATTTTTTTCAGAGCGACGTCTTTCGCCCAGACTGCACAGAAAAGGACAGGCTTTAAGGATGTAAAACTTTTTTCGCAAAACTAGAGAAATAACGCTTAAAACCCGTTATTGCCCACGGTTCCATACTTCGGACGCAACATATTTCAATATCTAAATCTGAAGTATCTGTGTCACTGCGTCTCAGCTGCTTTCTGTTGATCAGGGGACATCACGTCTATGCAGGCAGTGTTTTTGTCTGAGTGCTCTCCTTTCATTCTAGCTGTGGGGGCTGTCATTTGCACAGAGAATCTGGTGTCAGCAGCATCAAAAAGACAAGGAAGAAAAGGTAAGGATGTTATTTCTTTTGAACACACTTTTTATGTATGACACTAAGAATAGAAACTGGAGATTAGATCGTCATCAGAATACATTTTCGTCAGTTTGGTGATATTTTGAATATGTACTGATCTGTGTGGGTTAGAACTACTGTCTCCAAAAAGGGACGGTGGGTATGAGAGGGTAGGAGTTTCTACTTATGCATTTTTATGTTTGTGTGTGTGAGTGAGCGAGTGAGTGTGAGTGAGTGTGTGTGTGTGTGTGTGTGTGTGTGTGTGTGTGTGTGTGTGTGTGTGTGTGTGTGTGTGTGTGGTTGGTGTGTGTGTATGTGTGTGTGTGTGTGTGTATGTGTGTGTGGAGAGAGAGAGAGAGAGAGAGAGAGAGAGAGAGAGAGAGAGAGAGAGCCTTAGGACAGCACCGTAAAGTGTAGGTTATATACATCTATATGATGTGTGTTCTCGTAGTGTATGTCATCGATTACAAACCCATTTCCTTGTTTTAACGAGGACAAGATACGATTGACTGAGTTATTGATTGACCGACACATTGGTTTTTCTGCCTTTGTCGAGATTTTTATTGTTCATGAAGTAGTGTTCAAGCCGGATGATGAATCTGACTTTGAGGACACCGACATCTTCATTGAACCACCTCCACAACATGAAGGTATCGATGACAATAGTGGAGATGGAGATGAAGAAGATGCCATTTCCAGTCTGAACCGACGTCAACTCCTGCTACTGTCACTGTCCGGAGACACGGTGAAAATCAGTCCTAAGAGATGGAGGAATCTGATGCTGCAAACAGTCCACACCAGGCAAACCAACCGGATTTAGCTACAAAATGTGGATGCTGAGTACATCCTTAGGCTACGTCGTCCAGTTTGAGCCCTACCAAGGTGCACGATGACACCAAGCTGAATACCCAGGCCTTGGGGTGGGGCATCGGTTGTGGCTGATTTCATTGCAGAGCTAGAAGGAGAGAGACGCTCCTACCATCTCACATTCGACAAACTATTCACCGGCCTGAAGCTGTTGGACGTGCTGACAGACAAGAACATAGCACGTACAGAAACAATACGTTCAAGTTGCCTTAAGGATTGCCCTGTGAGAGACGTGACGGAGATGATGAAGACGGCAAAGGGAGCCTATGACCTTGCAGCCGACATAAGGACTGGCCTCATTGTTGTTTGCTGGAACGATGACAACATGGTAATGTTGTGTCCAGCAAGGTTGGAGTGCATCCACTTCAGACAGCAAAGAAATGGTCAAGGGCTGAGTCAAAGCAAGTCATCATTCCCCAACCCTTCATGGTCCGCCATTACAACCACAGTACGGGTGGTGTGGACCACACAGATCAGAATGTGGGGAAGTACAACACTGTCATTCGCTGCAAGAAGTGGTGTGGCCCATGTTTGCATGTTGTGTAGACCTTAGCATCCAACAAGCCCGGCATCTCAACACGAGCACACAGGTAGCCAAACACAATCCTCTGGAACTTCTCGCCATCTGCGGGGGCATTGTCAGAGTGTACCTACCGAGCTTATCATGGCTGACCAAGAGGTACAGTGTTTCTTGACAAGTGTGTCCTGCCAGAGATCAGGGGTGACCGTGCTGACCATCTGGTGCCAAGCTGGCCTACATAACTAAGATGTGCATCATATGGAAAGGAGACCATGCGCCACTGTGTCAACACAAAGTTGATCTCCATGACAAATGCTTCCAGCAGTAGCACACTCTGAAACACTTGACAGTTTCTGTGGTGCTGAAATCACCAATGACTATGACAGCTGGAAAGAACAAAAACCACGAAACGAACAGTTCTCCGCTGACGGTGTTTTCTCCTGACGGTTGTATTTAGCTATTTTCTGTGGATACCAAAAAGCAGTTTGGTACAGAATAATACATGTTGTGTTCTATCTTTTTGTTTTCAGCAGAATTATCATATTAAAAGTGCATTACTTTCGATATTTATGTTCTTGTGTTCGTTCTTTGTAAAACAGAAAACCACTACTCATTCGTGCCCACTGTCCCATATTTGGGACGCCAACATGTTATTGCCCAGATAAGAAATTTCAAAGTTTCAATCAAAATTAGAGCAATACACATTAATTGTAGACGAATATCCAGAACATCACCAACAATGCACTTTGAAAAAGGAATTGGGCAATAATGGGTTAAGAGGCCCGAGATCGTTCACTAGCATACCGTCGGAAAACAATAATTTCATGTGATGTATCTATCACTCATTGCTTTTGGCCTCGCCCACAACAACTCTGCAGGACAAAACAGCACTCAGAAACGTTCCTTCTGATCACGAGAAATGAATTAGTCATTGAATACTTCATCTCAGTATACAATATACCCAACAAGTAAGCCAGAACACCAATGGCGCAGGTTGAACTCGCACCGCACGAGTCAGTCCATTCTTCACGCTTCCCTCCCGTCTTGCCTAGTACTCCCTTGCCCCACTCCTCTCTCTCTCTCTCTCTCTCTCTCTCTCTCTCTCTCTCTCTCTTCACTAGACGTTGACTGGTGGCCTGGTGAGTGTCATTCAGACAGGATTAGAATGATAGACTCTTGGCTAAGACTATAAACTGAGACACATTGCGCAGCACGCAATACACCCACATGTAAGGACTTCAAGGTAAGTCTTAATTTACTGATTTTCTCCTCCCAACCGTTTGACTGAAATCTCCAGTGCACGGAGGATAACGAGGTAATAGCCCCGGATCGCATAGCAGGCAGGCGCACCCAGAAGGAAAGTGGTTTCATTGAGAGCCAGACAACATGCTGGACAGAACGAGCCTCTTCTGAGGCGTTTCCTTAGGACAGGGCTTATCGTGAGGACAGAAGAAAGGTCTTCCCAGGCGTTTCCTTAGGACGGGACTCATCGTGAGGACAGAAGAAAGGTCTTCCCAGGCGTTTCCTTAGGACAGGGCTTATCGTGAGGACAGAAGAAAGGTCTTCCCAGGCGTTTCCTTAGGACAGGGCTTATCGTGAGGACAGAAGAAAGGTCTTCCCAGGCGTTTCCTTAGGACAGGGCTTATCGTGAGGACAGAAGAAAGGTCTTCCCAGGCGTTTCCTTAGGACAGGACTCATCGTGAGGACAGAAGAAAGGTCTTCCCAGGCGTTTCCTTAGGACGGGACTTATCTTGAGGACTGCTTCACGAGAGGCTTGAACCTGTGACCTCCCGTTGGTTAAGAAATGGGCTGTGTCAGCCAAAAACACTTTGTTCGGCCATGAGTCTTTTCCGGCCCCATCCTGTTGTGACCCAGAGGTGAGTGTGCTATGAGTTCAAATGCAAAGAATGGAACCCCAAGGTCGACTTTGATCTATTCAAAGGATGCGGCACGGGGAGTGATAATTGTTTTGCTCAACACTGTAGGTCTCTGTACGAAGAGTACAGCCCTGTCATGAGGTCTGACCAGGGTAGAACTACAAGGCACATTGTTTATCATCCTGATCTTCAATGACCATTATCATTAAAACGTTTCAAACATTGAGGTCCATCTCTTCATTGTCACCGCAACTCAGTCATTGCTATCGTTAGAATGGGGCTTAACGCTCCGAGTTCAGCGTATGTTCGATCAAAGCAGACTGAATACCATGAAATGATTCAACGATAGTGCAGTAAATGCACTGGTGGGATCTCCCGCGGCTGTTCATTGTTGTTTCACGTTTGTGCAACTGCGGCTGCAACAGACCAAACCTAGGTGTGGCTGTGTACTGGAGAGTCAGACTAGTCTTTTAGTGCTGCTAATGGGGGAACAGAAGATTAGAGGGAAAAGGAGAGAAACAGAGTCTGTGGGGTGAGGTTTCCTTGATACAGTTTCGGTAACGGTTTCCTTTCACTCTTCAAACGACTCTCTCTAGCTTTGAGAATGGCGTGTTTTGAGATTCTCATACTCGTTCTGCGTACACAGTCTTTGATTGAAAGGCAAATGGGACTCCCACGTGAATAAGGACTTACAGTAAGATCCCCTCTTCAGGCTGTCTTCCTCCAGAGGTTTGACTCCAAATCTCCAATGCACGGCGTGTTCGTAAGGTAACGCAGTAACAGCCCAGGATGCCCTGGCAAGCTGATTCTCGGAAGGAATGGCATGAGAGTTAGTTCATTGTAGCCAGACAACATGTGGTGCCAAACAGAAGTCTCTTGGTAGACGTTTTCTCAGTGCAGGGTTTATCTTGGCGATTGCTACACGACAGGCTGGATCCACTTACCTCTTTCTGATGATTGTGTGATTGTGTCAGCCACAGACACTATACAGTTAAGAACAATCAAGAATGTGTGTTTATATATGCATGCGCGTGCGTGAATCCATTTGCATGTGTATACACATAGACACAGACACAGACATACAGACACACAGACACACAGACACACACACACACACACACACACACACACACACACACACACACGTATATATATATATATATATATATATATATATATTATGAACAATATAAAAAAGTTCTTTAAAAATCTGAAGGTGCTCAACCCCTTGGGGAGCAACATCTGTTAAAAAATATTTTTAAAATGAAGTGGTAAAATCTACAAGCTTGTTTCTAGCGTTGCTATCTTCAGGATGTCTTTTGGGGCACGCCAACGATCTTTTATGGCGTGCGGGACTTGATTTCAACTCTGTGTGTGCAGGCGGATCTCATTTGCTGCACGTGCGGCCTGTGGTTCTTATTGGGGCCTGTTCAGGTGGAATGTGCTAGCAAAGATTTCCACTTGTGCCTGCAATTGTTTACAATTTCTACTTTTGTGTTCAGAGTTGCTAAGTGTGGTTTGCATAATATTAACCATTTTTTGTGGAGCATAGATTGCATCTTTTTGAAATATTGTTGTATGGTGTTGCTCTTTTTATGATTTTCCATGATATGTTGTAGTCTATTTTTTTATCTTTGAGTCTCCAGATGTATTTGCTCAGCTCTGTTTGATTTTTGTATTTTTCATTTTTGAATGACTGTTTGTGGTTTGCGTATCTGGTTTTGAAAGTGTTTTCAGTAATCCCTACATATGTTTCTTCTTCATTTTCTGATGTTACCGTAGCTTGGTATACAATGTTGCTGTGAAGACATTTATTGCTCAGGGGGCACTGTTCTTTTTTAGTGCAGTTGCAAGATGTCCTTTCGGCACCCTTCTCTTTTATGTTGCTTTTCATTTTGTTAGATGAATCAAT
>CM065722.1:79827997-79832997 GCA_033310375.1 Conus canariensis | reverse complement strand
TGTGTGTGTGTCCTGTGTGTGTGTGTGTGTGTGTGTGTGTGTGTGTGTGTGTGTGTGTGTGTGTGTGTGTGTGTGTGTCCTGTGTGCACGCGCGCGCTCGCAGGCTTATCGACAGAGTCAGTGGGATCTTGGGCGAGCTGGACCTCCACATGGTTATCTGTCAGGATCCAAGGGACCCCTTGTTTCATGCAGGGATGGGATCGCTAGACAACTTAGTATCTCCTGACACCGTGAAATGGAGGGATGGGATGGCTAGACAACTTGGTATCTCCTGACACCGTGAAATGGAGGGATGGGATGGCTAGACAACTTGGTATCTCCTGACACCGTGAAATGGAGGGATGGGATGGCTAGACAACTTGGTATCTCCTGACACCGTGAAATGGAGGGATGGGATGGCTAGACAACTTGGTATCTCCTGACACCGTGAAATGGAGGGATGGGATGGCTAGACAACTTGGTATCTCCTGACACCGGAAATGGAGGGATGGGATGGCTAGACAACTTGGTATCTCCTGACACCGTGAAATGGAGGGATGGGATGGCTAGACAACTTGGTATCTCCTGACACCGTGAAATGGAGGGATGGGATGGCTAGACAACTTGGTATCTCCTGACACCGTGAAATGGAGGGATGGGATGGCTAGACAACTTGGTATCTCCTGACACCGTGAAATGGAGGGATGGGATGGCTAGACAACTTGGTATCTCCTGACACCGTGAAATGGAGGGATGGGATGGCTAGACAACTTGGTATCTCCTGACACCGTTAGTAAATGGATTGCACCGTAAATGGAGGGATGGGATGGCACCGTCAAAATGGAGGGATGGGATGGCACCGTCAAATGGAGGGATGGGGATGGCACACGGGCAAATGGAGGGATGGGATGGCACCGTGAAATGGAGGGATGGGATGGCACCTGAAATGGAGGGATGGATGCACCGTGAAATGGAGGGATGGGATGGCACCATGAAATGAGGAGGATGGGAGATGACACCGTGAAATGGAGGGATGGGATGACACCGTGAAATGGAGGGATGGGATGGCACCGTGAAATGGAGGGATGGGATGGCACCGTGAAATGGAGGGATGGGATGGCACCGTGAAATGGAGGGATGGGATGGCACCGTGAAATGGAGGGATGGGATGGCACCGTGAAATGGAGGGATGGATGGCACCGTCAAATGGAGGGATGGGATGGCACCGTCAAATGGAGGATTGGGATGGCACCGTGAAATGGAGGGATGGGATGGCACCGTGAAAATGGAGGGATGGGATGGCACCGTGAAATGGAGGGATGGGATGGCACCGTAAATGGAGGTGATGGACTTGGGATGGAGCACCTAAAGATGCAAATGGAGGGATGGGATGGCACCGTGAAATGGAGGGATGGGATGGCACCGTGAAATGGAGGGATGGGATGGCACCGTGAAATGGAGGGATGGGATGGCACCGTGAAATGGAGGGATGGGATGGCACCGTGAAATGGAGAGGGATGGCCGATGTGCACCGTGAAATGGAGGGATGGGATGGCACCGTGAAATGGAGGGATGGGATGGCACCGTGAAATGGAGGGATGGGATGGCACCGTGAAATGGAGGGATGGGATGGCACCGTGAAATGGAGGGATGGGATGGCACCGTGAAATGGAGGGATGGGATGGCACCGTGAAATGGAGGGATGGGATGGCACCGTGAAATGGAGGGATGGGATGGCACCGTGAAATGGAGGGATGGGATGACACCGTGAAATGGAGGGATGGGATGGCACCGTGAAATGGAGGGATGGGATGACACCGTGAAATGGAGGGATGGGATGGCACCGTCAAATGGAGGGATGGGATGGCACCGTCAAATGGATGAGGATGGGATTGGCACCATGAAATGGAGGGATGGGATGGCACCGTGAAATGGAGGGATGGGATGGCACCGTGAAATGGAGGGATGGGATGGCACCGTGAAATGGAGGGATGGGATGGCACCGTGAAATGGAGGGATGGGATGGCACCGTGAAATGGAGGGATGGGATGGCACCGTCAAATGGAGGGATGGGATGGCACCGTGAAATGGAGGGATGGGATGGCACCGTGAAATGGAGGGATGGGATGGCACCGTGAAATGGAGGGATGGGATGGCACCGTGAAATGGAGGGATGGGATGGACACCGTGAAATGGAGGGATGGGATGGCACCGTGAAATGGAGGGATGGGATGACACCGTGAAATGGAGGGATGGGATGGCACCGTGAAATGGAGGGATGGGATGGCACCGTGAAATGGAGGGATGGGATGGCACCGGAAATGGAGGGATGGGATGGCACCGTCAAATGGAGGGATTGGGATGGGCACCGTGAAATGGAGGGATGGGATGACACCGTCAAATGGAGGGATGGGATGGCACCGTGAAATGGAGGGATGGGATGGCATCGTCAAATGGAGGGATGGGATGACACCGTGAAATGGAGGGATGGGATGGCACCGTGAAATGGAGGGATGGGATGGCACCGTGAAATGGAGGGATGGGATGGCACCGTGCAAGTGGAGGGATGGGATGGCACCGTGAAATGGAGGGATGGGATGGCACCGTGAAATGGAGGGATGGGATGGCACCGTGAAATGGAGGGATGGGATGGCACCGTGAAATGGAGGGATGGGATGGCACCGTGAAATGGAGGGATGGGATGGCACCGTGAAATGGAGGGATGGGATGGCACCGTCAAATGGAGGGATGGGATGGCACCGTCAAATGGAGGGATGGGATGGCACCGTCAAATGGAGGGATGGGATGACACCGTCAAATGGAGGGATGGGATGGCACCGTCAAATGGAGGGATGGGATGGCACCGTGAAATGGAGGGATGGGATGGCACCGTGAAATGGAGGGATGGGATGGCACCGTGAAATGGAGGGATGGGATGGCACCGTGAAATGGAGGGATGGGATGGCACCGTGAAATGGAGGGATGGGATGGCACCGTGAAATGGAGGGATGGGATGGCACCGTGAAATGGAGGGATGGGATGGCACCGTGAAATGGAGGGATGGGATGGCACCGTGAAATGGAGGGATGGGATGGCACCGTGAAATGGAGGGATGGGATGGCACCGTGAAATGGAGGGATGGGATGGCACCGTGAAATGGAGGGATGGGATGGCACCGTGAAATGGAGGGATGGGATGGCACCGTGAAATGGAGGGATGGGATGGCACCGTCAAATGGAGGGATGGGATGGCACCGTGAAATGGAGGGATGGGATGGCACCGTCAAATGGAGGGATGGGATGGCACCGTGAAATGGAGGGATGGGATGCACCGTCAAATGGAGGGATGGGATGGCACCGTGAAATGGAGGGATGGGATGGCACCGTCAAATGGAGGTGATGGGAGATGGACACCGTGAAATGGAGGGATGGGATGGCACCGTGAAATGGAGGGATGGGATGGCACCGTGAAATGGAGGGATGGGATGGCACCGTGAAATGGAGGGATGGGATGGCACCGTGAAATGGAGGGATGGGATGGCACCGTGAAATGGAGGGATGGGATGGCACCGTAAATGGAGGGATGGGATGGCACCGTGAAATGGAGTGGTCAGCAACAGTCCCTTTTGTGATCCTGTCTCTCTGTCTCTTCAACTCTGGTTCTAGCTCCCTGTCTCTCTTTCAGTCTGTCTGTCTGTCTGTCTGTCTGTCTTCACTGTCTGTCTGTCTGTCTGTCTGTCTGTCTCTCACTGTCTGTCTGTCTGTCTCTCACTGTCTGTCTGTCTGTCTGTCTGTCTGTCTGTCTGTCTGTCTGTCTCTCTCTCTCTCTCTCTCTCTCTCTCTCTCTCTCTCTCTCTCTCTCTCTCTCTCTCTCGGTCTGCATTCTGTCTGTCTTTCTAATTTGTGTGTCCTCTCTCGCACACTTGCGCGCGCGGACACATACATTTTAAAAATGCCCGTGAGAGCGCGCGCGCAAACACACACACACACACACACACACACACACACACACACACACACACACACACACACACACACACACGCACACACCACACACACACACACACACTCACACTAAAATACACACTCACACACACAAACACACACACACGCGCGCGCGCACGCGCACGCACGTACGAACGCACGCAGGCACACACACACACACACACACACACACACACACACACACACACACACACGTGCCCCCGCGCGCGCGCATGCGCGCTTGCGCGCCCACATTGTACAGATACACGTGGACACTTACTGAATGGACAATAAGTAGGTTACTAAGTGAATAATTTGTTTTAATTAAAAAGTAGATAAATGAAATAAATAGATAAACAAATAGATAAATACAGAAATAAGGAAATAAATCAATACATGGATAAACCAGTCAATAAATAAATGAATACATAAATAAATAATCTCGAATGGAACCCATGTTTTTAAATCATCTAAACCACAGATATAACCGAACCCCTTTACATGAATCTTGTTAGGGATGGGTTTCCTATATAGTCATCACGGTTGATGCCGAATGGAGGTAGCCGTGTTGAGAGAACTGTCCTCATCAGCCATCACGCACGTCTTCTTTGAACTGATGGTGGAACCAAAGTCTCCACCATCCCAAAGGAATCGCTGCCTAAATTGACGCAGTTAGTGTCCTCTCCAGAGGCCGGCAAACTCCTTCCCTCTTCAATAATTATCTTTTTTTTAACAGTGATCGGCGTTCTTTTGCCATAACCAGAGGAGGGTTTGAAACTGATTGGAGCTTAACCTTTTTTTAGAAACAGTAGAATGAATTCAACTTGGAACACAACCACTTAACCCCACAGTAAACACCGAGTGTATAACTCACAATAAATAACAATGTTATTTCATCTTCACGGAGAACCAAATACCTAACTTGCATATAAGCAATAGAAAATGTAAATGTGAAGAAGAGTAGGAGGAAAAAACAACAACGACAGCAAGGGGAACACGAACAAGAGGAAATGACAAACTTGATGAGGATGATGACGA
>CM065722.1:79822997-79825497 GCA_033310375.1 Conus canariensis | reverse complement strand
ACAGCAAACAAATAAACATAAAACCCTGACCGCCTCATGGCTTCAATGGAGTCCAAGATTAGCGTTCGTTCTTACCAGTGTTTACGTGCAGTTGAACACTGAAGGTACGAATTTGGAAACTGCAGCTGACGTGCGAAAACTGTCCTGTTGTGTGTCCTTCAGTCCTTCCCTTCTTTCTTTCCTTACTTTCTTCCCTGTTCCTTTTTCCATACTTCAGTTCTTTCTTCTTGTATTTGTTTGCTTCTTCAGAAATCATCCCTGTTATCTTCAGCATCATCTTTACTTCATTTCATTCTCTTTCAAGTCTGCTTTTTTTTTTTCCAAGAACAATAGACATCGTCGTCTTTATGGCATTATCCATCCTTCTTTTTCCCCCTTCTTTCCCTCCTTTTTTCAGCTCTGCTGTCTTCAAGTATCATGACCACTGTCATTGCTGTCAGCATTATTATATCCTTCTTCTTTCTTCTTGTCCATCCCCTTTTTCCTGTATCAGCATCACCCACCTCATACTCCATTCTCTCATGTGCACTGGTTGCTGAATATTCTTACATACAAGTTTCCCCATCTAGTCTGCTGTTTGTGTCTCAGTCTCTCCACAAAGGGAGATCCCTTTCGCTAAGCACCTGATGTTCCATAGGGATTGTCCCCAGTTTCTTTGGACGGATGTCAAATCATTTATCAGCGTTTGCCATCTTGTGTCAACAGAAGTGCAGCAGTTTCCTGCCCCTTGTCAACACGAGTGTTGTCCTTATCCTCCGCCTAGATGGCCGCAAGCTGAGATTATGTATTTATTGTCTGCATCACATGCCCAGCCCATCAGTGTTTGTGTGTGCATATGAGAGAGAGAGAGAGAGAGAGAGAGAGAGAGAGAGAGAGAGAGAGAGATTCAGCAGATGCGATGTCATGACAAACAAGTAGAGACATCTAACTTTTGTTTTATTCCTGCATTGCTAACCTTTGTAGCATCAGTCAGTCATATCACGGTATGTATCTAACATTTTGACCGTAATCAAAATAACAGTTTGTAAATTGGATGCATCAACTTCCTGCCATTCATGCTGGTGTAGGGTAACAAAAAGTATGAAAGAGGAAAATTACAGCTGACTTTCCCAAACCGTCTGTTCTTCTTCTGCTTTCTTTCTGTCCCTCTGGCACTCTGTATTCAGCTTTTCTCTCTTGCCTCCTCTGACAGTCTCTGTCGTTGCCATCCTTACTTTATTTAATTCTTTTTCCAACCGTCTTTATATTTTCTTCAAGCGCCATCTTCATCCTTGTCCACATAACATTTTTTTTTCCTTCCGTCTTTTCCGTCCTTCCTTCCGTCTTTTTTCAAGAATCATCCCCGACCTCCTCATCGTCATCATCATTGTTTATTCATTCTTCCGTCTTTTTCATCCATTTTCCTAATCATAATGGCCCATCTCAGACTCAGAAACATTATTAGTTCTGGTCGCTGGATATTCTAACGCAGAAATGACACCATCTGGTCTGCTATTTAATGCTATTGTCGCTGAATGGAAGGAAATGATTTCTGCTGAGCAATCAATGATCCATGGAGGATTGTCCTCGTTTGGGAAGCAGTCCCAGACCAGTCACAAGTCTCTGCTGTCTTGTGTCAACAGAACTGTCACAGCTTCCGGTGCATTGTCAACACTGGCACCATTCATGACCCACGGCAAGTCTGCCACCCCACTGGAAACTAGAGACTTACTGACACTACCACGCTATCGATCTTTCTGCGGCTCAGTGTGTATGTGTGGGAGATGTAAACTAGGCAGAGTGGATGTCTGTGAAGGTATTGATAGAGAGAGGTGTTAGCTTCAATATGATACCACACAAGGAGCATACTATTTACGCGAGAGACAGAGACAGAGAAACAGAGAGAGAGAGAAGACAGAGAGAGAGAGAGAGAGAGAGAGAGAGAGACAGAGACAGAGACACAGAGAGACGGAGAGAGAGGGAGACACAGCCAGCCAGACTGACAGAGATTATGTTCTTATAGCCTAGCCAACCGCAAGGGGCCATATCAGGGCTAGCACCTCGTTAAAGGCAGCGTGAAAGGGACCATGCCAAGCCTTATATAGGTTCTGATGCTCTTGGGATGGAAATTGTAGCTCGACCCTCCATTGACATTTGCTTTTGATTCCATTCATGTCTTCCGTAGCCCAGCCAGTCGTGGAAACCAGATCAGGGATCAACGCATAATTCAAAACAGTTGGGGATGAGAGGGGCATGCATGTAGCGTGGGGAGGGGAGGATGGGGAAAAAGGGGGGTGGGGTGGTATATAAAAGCACACTCATTTGTTAGTTTGTTTGTTTAATTTTTGAGTTTCCAGATTGCATCAGCGCAAACTCTACCATAATGCGTCAGGTTATTTGCAAATGTGTATCATACCTGCTGCATGTGATTTGTGGACATACTCTTCTGAAAGCTATTTCAAGATCAATGACTGGGTTATCTAAAGCGTCTGAAAACCCCTGGTCTTCATCTGACGACAAA
>CM065722.1:79800497-79820497 GCA_033310375.1 Conus canariensis | reverse complement strand
TTTACACAATGGACAAATCAAATCAACAGGGGTATGTAGTTTGTATTGACATCTATGCACATCTATGGACGTGACCAAAGAGGGAACCCATCGAATTTTGGAACAGATCCGTTGTGCTGTACCAAAACCAGATCCAGGATTTAATCCGCAAGATTGAGAGGGGGGGGGGGGGGGGGCGAAAAAGAGAAAATCCCGACCACACGTAATTCTAATAAGTCTATTGGATAGATGGAATATGGTTTAAAGACAAGCTTATTAAATATTCGTGATCAGGTCCGAATCAGAGTCATTCCGGGATACGTTCGACCTTGGCACAGGCTTCTAGTTATACACAGAACAGACAGACAGACAGACAGAGAGGTCTACTTTCTAGCACTCTTTTCCTTCCAAGTTTCTGCCCCCCCTCCCCCCCCCCCCCCTCCCCCTTCCCACGGGAATAGTTACCGCGCGCTTACACCGCTTCTCAACCACACTCTGTGGTAAACACAAACAAAAAAAAACAAGAATACAATGAATTATCGCATCAACCCACTTTGTCGAATTGTTTCGGACCTTCACTGTAATTTACACAGGAATGAGGGGAAAAAAATGGAAATAAAGGAACATATCGGCCGAGCTTTTAAGCATTAGCATTGGCATGTTAGTGATAACCACACTTGTTTTTAAAGCTTTGGTCGCTAGTTGTACACAATTGTAGATTGAAGAAACGTACGCGTCGCTCCCCATTGCCTTCACGCGTCGCTCCCCATTGCCTTGACGCGTCGCTCCCCATTGCCTTCACTGACAAGTGAATGAACGAGCACACTCGCTCTTTGTGATTTCCATGTATTTTCACTGCCGTATAATTACATCCAAAATTCCTAAGTTGAAGCTTCTCAAACATTCTATCTCTGCTGACAGTCTAGTCCCTGACTTGGGAGTGGAGAGGCAGGGGAGAGAAGAGTAGTGGATGGTGGGAAACTGGAAGAGATAATGCTACTGTAGTTTTAAAGTATCTCTCTCTTCTTTGATGTATTCAATCTATGTATGTTATTCAGCGTGCTCTTTTCTTCTTGCCCCTTAGCAGAGGCCGTGGCCACGTGTCTCTGACATTTTGCAGACTTACTGAACTTTTCAGGCGGGGAAATTGTTCTCGTGACAATAATCAATGAAAAGCCAGGCGCGTGAACACCACCCCTCTTAACAATGTAAGAGTCTCTCTCTAACACTCGGGTCTCTGGCTCCTGGGAGACCTCTCCATGGGAATCGTGTAGGCCAGTGTTCTCTCCATTCTCATCGTTTCTCTGCCAGCTTATAACCTCTCTTTGTTGAAGGGTCTAGTTATCACGAAATGTTAAATGCAAATTCTTCAAAACTTACAGAAGTTTCACAATGATTCGAGTCTGGGTTCTTCTACTTGAGCTACACTTTCCAGCACAGTGTCTGAATATGGCAGTGTTAAGAGAGAGGGCAGAATTCCGAGTCCCCTCTCCGAAGTTCTCTGTGTACGTGTGAAAGCGCGCACAAGCCTCTGTGCTTACACTATCTGAATTTCCTTCGTATTCACCCCATTCTTTCCGTCTTTTGCATCAGCGCTATACTGCCTGCTCTTTCTCTAAACGATCTTGCTCCACATAACAAGCAAAACATATCGCGTTGAAGCTTGTTTACCTTGGAGAGCATGAACCATTCGCGCACCGGAACTCTTAAGCTGCTGCTGTAGCCTTCTTCTCCTCTTCATCTTTTGTGCATTTTTTTCCTTCTCATACTTTTCTTTCCACTTGTCCGCATTTTCCTCCTTTTTATTTCAGAAACTCTTTCTTCTTCTTCTTTCACTTTTTTGCGGCACATTATTGTTACCATTACAATTTACTAACGATAAAAGAGACTGTGCACGAACTCTGTTTTAGCATTTGGTAGAATTATTATTCTTATGAAGAGAATCTAGGTTGCAAAGAACTGCATGTTTTCTACCAGTTGCCCTAATCTTATGGCACAACAATAAGCATGGCTCAGTTGCATCACTGGATTCCCATGTGATATTACGTACATTTTTGGCAGGTATGCCAAATCTGGTGGATAACTTCCTGGGTTGGTTTCCAGCCCTCTGCAATATCCTTTGACAGGAACTGTGTTTGAATTTCTGGTGGTTTGATGTGTGTTTCTTTGTAAAAAGAGTATATCGATGGAGGACATACATGATCACTTCTGCAAGCTTCTGAAAAGAGAAGGATTTTAAAGTCTTGATTACCCCTATGTGCCTTGGCCCACATAGTCGTGGAACCTTGCAATAGGAATGCATGGTGAGTAGTGTGTGAATGGCACAGGATGACTGGTGTATCACCTGTGGGCACAAGAGGGTAAACAAGACTTTAAAATCGTTCCCTCTTCGTCGACTGTCGGCTCAAAGGCGCAGCACTTAGTTCGCTGATCGATGTCGTGAGTCTTGAGAGAGAAGTCCCCTTAGGGTCCAACATGGTCATTGCTATTGTAGTTGCCTGCCTCCAGGTGTAGCCGTTCTGCTTATGACAGTGGATACCGTATAGCCCTACCCCAACAGCCCAACCACCGACCTTCTCCACCATACCCCTCCCCATTTTTCCATTCTCACACACACACACACACACACACACACACACACACACACACACACACACACACACACACATACACACACACACACACACACACACACACACACACACACACACACACACACACACACCACACGCCCGCGCGCGCGCGCACATACAAACTGTATATTCATTTCACATATGGATTTTCATTCTGCACATGCATTCATGTAGTACCCGTGGATTATCTACACACTTTGCTGCCTGGCTTCCACCTTGCCTCTCGTACATAACCTAATCCTTAATCTTAAACTTAACTGTCTGACCTATGAAGTGCCGGTGACGGTAAGAAAATATAGTAGTACGGCATATTTGATGATATACCTCCTGCGTATTACCGGGGAAACATTCTCAAGCTGCTATTGGGGACTGTCAGCTAGGAGATCGCACGTTCAATTCCCACCACAGCCATTCATTTGTGGATTTCTCTTCTGCCCCACCCGGCTCTCATCGAGCTGAGATTGGAATGGGGTTAACTGAAAAGACTGGGACCACGTAGCTGACTTTCAGCCACTGCATTGAGGCGTCTCTGAGAGTGTTGTTCACATTTTCTGACCAAACTAGAGGTGCCTGTTTGTCTTGAGCCTGGTTGACACCGGGATATGTCATAAAGGTCAGCGCAAACTACATGCTCTTCATGCTGTGTCAGATCAAGATGGAAATCCTCTCCGTTATTCTGATCCTCATCGATCAGCAAAAAAAGTTTCAAATTCTGTGGTTTTCATGCCCTGCTCTAATGGTGACCTCAGCTTCGATTAACACTGCAAGTCCATGCCCTTAGTGAGGGTCTACAGGGGTCTTCGGTATCGGCAAATTCATATGAGCTCTCATTGGTCGAGCGTGGTGGCGCCCTCCGGAGGGAAAGCTCACTCACGCTTGCTCCACGTTTAAGCAATTACTCTCGTCGGTACAGGGCTTAGTAGTTGGTGTTCTGCGTATGTTGGCTCAGAGCAGGCGCCACTGAACTCCACTAAAGTGACCAGGCAGCAGAACAGGGTATGTAAAAAAAAAGTATGTACTAATGAGGCACTTTTGCTCAGAAGCCTTATGCAGAGTCAAGCCAGTTTTTCTAGCGTTTAATGCTGAAAAGAAAGGTTCAAAATGTGTAAACTCATATTTTCATTCATTTTTTGACTACTGAGTGTGATTATTTTATGAACATTAGTTCATGAACCCAAACGTGCACATATATAAACACACACGCGCACACGCATTCCCCGAAAGCTTATCATCATCTGCCATGCTAATATAGGTGCGCTCGAGCATTACACCTTAATGTACCTCCATCGTCACTCTTGCCGAGTCAGTGGCTACAAACTTAAACTTTCCCCTCCGGTTTCTAATGTCATGTCGGTCGTCTGGCGCCACCATCGTGATATTTTCTGACCATCCATCACTAGTCTGCTGCCATGTTCGGCTGCCACTGATTTCTGTCCCTGACTGCACAACGCCTCTGCCAACTCCAGCACAGCATTATGCGACCCCCCCCCCCCCTCTCTCTCTCTCTCTGTCTCTCTCTCTGTCTCTCTCTCTCTGCTCTCTCTTCTCTTCTCTCTCCCCCTCTCTCTCCTCTCTCTCTCTCTCTCTCTCTCTCTCTCTCTCTCTCTCTCGTCTGTCGTGCCGTTGTGAGCCCCTGGTTCTCTCCGTGCCGACTGCTCTGTCTTTATGTTCCAGCTGTTATGTAACAGCTATCATCATCGCGCGTATATATTTCGAGGGATCTTGAATCCTGGAATTACGCATTTGCACGCACGCACACGCACGAACGCGCGCGCGCGCACTCACACACACACACACACATACACACACACACACACACACACACACACACACACACACACACACAACACAAACACACACACACACACACACACACACACACACACACACACACACACACGCTCGCACGCACGCACACACACACTTAAACATCTCTCTCTCTCTCTCTCTCTCTCTCTCTCCTCCTCTCTCTCTCTCTCTCTCACCTCTCTCTCTCTCTCTCCCTCTCTCTCTCTCTCTCTCTCTCTCTCTCTCTCTCTCTCTCTCTCTTATTACAGCACAGCCGACCACAAATTTTCTTTCAGGCCCGTTACATATTAGGGGGTGGGGGGGGGGGGGGTATCTCTCTGATGAAAAACAAAAACGCAACATAATTTTCCACGCAATCCATGTAACAAATTCATAACATGATAGCTTATTTACGGGCATCCTTGAGGCAGATAAGTCTACACTGAGCTGAAAGTGGCACACATTGCTCTTGGTATATTACTCCTCGTTTATGACAAACATGTGAGAAAAACATGCATGTAAATATGCAATCAAAAATACATAAAAAGGTTCGTGGCCAGATCGACAATACAGGAAAGACACCGAGACCTTAGATTATCGCAAAAGGAGGCATCTTGTAATTTGTTTCACACACACACACACACACACACACACACACACACACACACACACACACACACACACACACACATTCATTTCTGTCTTTTATGAACACTCACAGCTATTATCATCAATTTTTTTTTTTTTTGCAGACGTCGATCGATTCGACGTGTCCATCATCGATCAGTAAATAACACCTCAACTTGTTAACACTAGGTAAGGATCTTCCTTGGAGTAAGCAACACCCAACATGTTCGTTCTCCAGCCTGCTCCTTTCCCTAGACACCCCACTGTGTGTCCTGCTTCCACACAGACGGCTCCTCACTAGACACCCCACTGTGTGTCCTGCTTCCAAACAGACGGCTCCTTTCACTAGACACCCCACTGTGTGTCCTGCTTCCACACAGACGGCTCCTCACTAGACACCCCACTGTGTGTCCTGCTTCCACACAGACGGCTCCTTCACTAGACACCCCACTGTGTGCCTGCTTCCAAACAGAGGCTCCTTTCACTAGACACCCCACTGTGTGTCTGCTTCCACACAGACGCTCCTTCTAGACACCCACTGTGGCCTGCTTCCCACCTCTTTCACTAGACACCCCACTGTGTGTCCTGCTTCCAAACAGACGGCTCCTCACGGCTAAGGTTGATTGCAATGCAAGGGGAGAGCACCGATCGATCAGGTTTTTCCCCCTCTTGCCCTTTAGCTGGTTTTGATGGAAAGTCCAGTTCCCTGAAGATGTTGTTTTATAAAGAGTTCCTCTCATGTTCCCTGAAGATGTTGTTTTATAAAGAGCTCCTCTCATGTTCTCGCCCTTTGATTCTGGCTCTATAACGAGCAACACACGCACGGTGACTGTGTTTTACGTACTTTCAAATGTTGCGATCAGTGGATGAAGATTGGTTTGTGATCATCCCGAATTTACTCCTAACTTGTGCTAATGCCGCTTTTTCGAATAACTGCTAAAGTGAGATACAAATTGTAAGAAATGCACAAGAATGTGACACTAGTGAAGTGAAAATACTCGCGCAAAAATTTTAGTTCTGAAGAGTGCTACAGAGATTAGTTTACATTTTGGAAGTGTGACCCATTCGGAAGGCATTCTATTCAGTCAAAATCAATAACGTCAGCTGAATGTTTTGCCGTGCTAACCAAAGAAATCACATGATAGACGCAAATAATAGAAAACTGAAGATTATTTGTGAAAATAACCGATTCATAGCCATTCTGTCGAGTCTGCAGCCAGGAAAATCACACTGCATGGATGACTTGTTTTCTAGTTGTTGTTGTTTTTTTCCCCTTTAGTCTTCTCTATGTCTAGCTAAATCAAGACCATTGCGTGATAGATGAGTGATCTCTCTCATTAGAGGAAACAAGGTCTTTTTGTGTTTATACACAAAACAAAACAAAAATATTCTAACTCTCGCCAGGAGTCTTTCAAGTGAAGAAATGCTGAAAACTGGTCAATTGACAAGCTGTCCCGTGGCTCCTCTCGTACAAAGACAGAGTCCAACAAGCTTTCGTCCCTGAAAGAGGCAAGCTACAGACCTCTCTGATTACAGAGCCAGGTCTGAACGCAAGCCAATCAAGTCAATCCCTCGCCCTTTGGTTGGGTTCAGACCGGGAGTCTGATTCCAGACAGTGTCAAAGCGTGGGGATTTCCACTGGTCCCGGCATCCTGTAATAACCTTTACCGATGCTTTTATTTGAACATGGGTATATCACAAAAAAAATAATGTTCTTTGTTTGTTTGCTTATTTTCAACGTTTTAAAAATCATTTCAATAAAATATCAAACAATCTACATGCTAATTAATCAATGCATATAGTGAAAACCGCTTCATTTCAAAACTGGATAATTTCAGCTTTAGTTTCTATCATGCTCCGGCCGAAGGCACAGTTTCTCTCTATTGCAAAAAGATCTGATCATTCTCATACGCATAATTTCAATAACTGCTTAACTTGAAGAAAAGCTTTTATTAGCTTAATCTTAAAGTGATGGTGAATGTCTGACCTTCTGCCACAAACCAGCTTTCAAGGACAAGAACATGGTAAAGAGGTTTGTTGGCCGACCCTCCTCTTACAGACAGACTTGTTGGTCTGTTTCCTAAGTTCTAAGTGCGTCATGCAGATCACGTTAATTGTGATGACAGGGGTTGCCGATGAGCCAATCAATATCTTCCCTGTCTCCTGCCATTTCATCGTGAGGTCGGCTGCCTCGGACCTCTGACAGGCTCGTCAGGAAAAGATGTGTGTGTGTGTACAGTTGGAAGACATTCCCTACCATCAGCGTTCCGCGCAGAAAACGTCGCAAAAAGTTTCATATGCCTGGTTAGTGGTGAGCATTTGTTCGCGTGACTCATATTCATTCTGATGCAAGTCAAGAAATACACCAGTAAGAGATTATGATTAATTTAAGGTTATAGGCATCCCTTTGTGTCTCCGAATTCATCAGAGTAATCATGCTAATTTTAGGGCGAGTGTGAAGTTGGTAGAAAAAAAAAGGAGAAATAGGCGGAGTGAAAATCAAACTCAGAACGTTTTGCTGTAGCAACTGGAGCGAAAAGATATTAATGAGACAAACTATTGATTTGCAAGCCACTGCGACACAATTTCCCTCAGCAACATTGTTAATTTTGGCATCAGCATCAATAAATCCATAACTCTATTTGAATTTTCACCGACTAAGATCCAAGAAAGATAGAACAACGAGGGCTGCCTGCAGCATTGTGTTAGTATTACTCAATATCCCAAATCTTTAGATTGAGAGCACTCGAACATATAATTTACTTCACATTAAAAGGCAGCACAGAGAGAGAGAGAGAGAGAGAGAGAGAGAGAGAGAGAGAGAGACAGACAGACAGACAGACAGACAGACAGACAGACAGACAGACAGACAGAGAGAGAGGCAGACAGACAGACAGACAGACACAGACAGACAGACAGACAGAGACTGACAGCGACACACACAGACACAGACAGGCAGACAGACAGAAACTGACAGGGAGGCAGACAGGCAGACAGAAAGACAGACAAAGAGAGACAAAGAGATACGTTAACTTCGGTAGGGAAATAATCTTCGAAACTTATGGATTTACTTCCCTCCTAACAAAACAACAGCACAGTGCTGTGTCATTCCCCTGAAACATTACACAGCAAACTTTGAAAAGAGTACCCGGAATCCGCCGTACCTACGATGTGGAAAACAATAATCCCGTCCAGCTCTGTTTCTTCATGGTTATGAACATTCACATCCACTCGTATTACCATCATAAAGCTCATTTAAGGGTGAGGAATAACCCCTCCCCTTCCAACACAGTCTAGTAATCATAACTTGATGTTATTCAATGACACCACCGTTCCATGTATTCATAATGCTTTAAACTAAAAATGAAAAGACCTATAGTGAAGATTATTAATGAAATTACCTGTCACTACTTACACATTTCTGAAGATGAACCACAGATTATTCGTGGAAGGAACGATCTTACATTTCCCACCTGGAATGTAAGAACATTCAGGCAGACTGGAAAACTGAAAGAATCGGCCTATGAAATGGAAAATACCCTCAGAAGTGAGATGCAAGAACAACGAAGAACAGAAGGAAGAAGGGTATGTCCAGTACTACTGCAGAGAAGACAAACGTACATAAAGTGGGCTTTTAGCTACGAAGATCATCAGCAACATTGTGAAGGAAAGCTACCCTGCTTCCAACATGATTATTACCATTCACATGCCAGCAAAACGTTTAAACATCATATTTTGGCACATGTATGCGCCCGCATCAAATTACGATGATGACCACCTTGAACAGATCTACCCCCAGCTCCAACTGGTCATCAGCAAGGTTGATAAGTAAGACATCCTCATCGTTCACGGAGACTGGAATGACATGGTTGTGGTAGATACCCAAGAAAACTGTAGGAAATTCTAGACCTCTTCTCTACTGACTAACGACAGAGGACAATGCCTGCTAGAATTTGCCAGTGATAATGACTTGGTTCCTGACAATGCTGTTGATGAGCGTAAAGGCTCCAGGCAGTGGACATGGCACTCTTTAAACAATCCGTATCACAGCCAGATTGACTTTGCTCTTCTGTAAAACCAATGCTGGTATGACATCTACAGACCTAAAACACGGACATTTCCAGGAGCTGAGTGAGGTATTACCACAAAATACCAAATAACAGATACACTGATCATAACACCAACAAATGATCAAATGCGTCAACCATTAAATAGCATTTCAAGCCATATGAAAAATCTACTTCTCCAGGTATTGGCACACAACTAAGAGAACCGGAGAAACCTGGTAAACAGTTCTAAGGTGTAGTACCCAGTGATTTCCCACAGGTTTATAGGTGATGAGGGACAGAGAATAAGAGGAGAATGACATACACACCACAGAGTTATTATGTATCTGTATACCGCTTACCTCGCCCCAGCCACCAACTCCTAGCCAATTTCCTCTCCCCTTCCCCACCCCACCACTCACAAACACACACCCTCTGTTTCTCTACCTCCTCCACGCCCCCTCCCCTTCTACCCTCCCGCCCCCCGCCGTCCTCCCAAAAACAACCATCTGCCCTTGCTTTGCCTCCGTCTTCCGAAAACACTCGATCCTGCGTGTCTATGCGCATTTACACATATGTAAATGCACATTTGCGCGTGCACCAAGACACGTCAATTTGACGTCAAGGTGATGTCCTTCAAGTCCCCCTACTTCTAAAAAATAGACGTGTAATGAGTCGTCTTCTTCTCCTAATTGCCTGTGCTTGTAGATCTGGACACGAACATGGCTCTCCATTCGGTGAACTGAATCGGATGGAACGTCCGATTCGCTGAGAAGTGCATTCCACGGGTGTCTGTTCCCCCTTGATCACCCAGTGCCAAGGCTGTAACGTAGGGCACTTGTCTCCCCTACATCTTGTCGCTGTTTTCACAGAAAATTCCTCTCAGGTCTTTTGAGACACCATATTAGCCTTTAATCTTTCTGACTACGTGCTGTGTGTGTCGATGTCCTTGATGGTGGGCCGGGATGTGGGCTGTGTTGATTGGAGATTTGAAGGCTGTTTACTTTCCGCTTCTTGTCTGTTCAGAGGTGAGCAACACAATCTTCTTCGATCAGGCCAATCATGTGATTTCTTTTCATTTGGATAATAATTTCTATTTCAGCGCTCTGAAATAAATGTGGGCATGCTTAGACATCTTATACATCACTAGTCTTAATTGACTGTCATGAATTGCCACTGAAGATAGAATGTTATATCTGAACAATTTTGTAACAAGCTTCGTTTTTTACCATGACGAGATTCTGCATGGGCTGTGTGGAAGAATGTTTGTATATTGTACACATAGATATGCCTTTTATTATGTATAAAGTTCACTGCATGACGTCCTCTTTTTCATATTTGGCATATTTAATCATCCTGTCTAGATAACTGGAGGGTACAAACACTGATGACAGAAAACAAAACGGACATGTTATACATGGAAGCGTATGACTGAATGGATGATTTTGCGGATGGACCACGCACTATAAAACATTTTCTTACAGAGTATTGAGACCTAGATAAAACATGAACACTTTACAGCAGACTTCATGAGGGCACAGCTAAGACAGCCTCCACCTGACATGACTTTTGACCCTAAAAGAGAAAAAATATTGTTATTTGATCTATGCTTGTATGACAGACCAAAAAGATTCAGCAATTTTGGCGCCTTGTTAAAAAACTTTTTTACTGAGGTGTGTGTGTGTGAGGAAGGGGGAGGAGATTGTGTGCGTGCGTGAGTGCATGCGTGCGTGCGTGCGTGCGTGCGCGCGTGTGTGTGTGTGTGTGTGTGTGTGTGTGTGTGTGTGTGTGTGTGTGTGGTTTGTGTGTGTGTGTGCAGCAGTTTCCTGTCCCTTGTCAACACGAGTGTTATCCATATCTCGCAGCTAGATGGCCACAAGCTCAGATTATATGTTTATTGTCCATATCACAAGCCAAGCTGATAACAAAGAGAGAGAGAGAGAGAGAGAGAGAGAGAGAGAGAGAGAGAGAGAGAGAGAGAGAGAATGGAAATGGAAAATGGTTTATTCAGGTTAGGCCACAGCCCCTACTGAAGGGGGGAACTATTTACAAGAGAGAGAGAGAGAGAGAGAGAGAGAGAGAGAGAGAGAGAGAGAGAGAGAGAGAGAGAGAGATAAAGACAAACAAGTGGAGACAGCTAGTTTTCGAGATTTTCTGTGTTGTAAACCTTTAAAGTAGTAGTCAGTCACATCACGGGTGGAATCTTCTGTATCTAATATCCTGACCATCATCAACTCACAGTTTGTAAACTTGATGTTTTGTCTTCCTGCTGTTCACATCGATGTAGGATGTTTAAAGGCATGGATATGGAAAACCACGGCTGACTTGCCCAAACCATTTGTTCTTCTTCTCCTTTCTCTCTGTCCCTTTGATCCCCTTACTTACATTCTCTTCTCTTAACTCCTCCAAACTTCCTTTCTTTTGTCCCTGTTCTTCCCCTTCAACAATCACTAGTCTCCATCCCTGCCACCCTTACTTCATTTAATCCTTCTTAAACCTTTTGTCTCTTTCTTCAAGTACTATCTCCTTCGTCTTTGACATCATGTAATTTTCCTTCCTCCTGTCCTGTCCTTTCTTCTGTCTTTCTCAAGAATCATTCCCTCTCCTCATCGACATCATGATTAAATGGTTCTTCCTTTTTTTCCGTCACCTTTTTCTAACTATAATGACCTTGCTCAAACTCCAAATTATTTTTTGTTCTGGTCACTGGAGATTCTCACGCAGAAATTACACAACCTACACTGTTATTTCAGCTATTATTGCTCCATAAAAGGAAACGTTTCGCTGAGCAATCAATGATCCATGGAGGATTGTCCCCGTTTGGGGAGCAGTCCCAGACCAGCCACAAGTCTCTGCTGTCTTGTGTCAACAGAACTGCCACAGCTTCCGGCCCATTGTCAACATTGGCACCATTCATGACCCACGGCAAGTCTGCCACCCCACTGGAAACTAGACACTTACTGACCCTACCACGCTATCGATCATTCTGCGTCACTGGGCGGAGTGGATGTGTGTGAAGGTGTTGATAGAGAGAGGTGTTAGATTCAATATGATACCTCAGAAGGATCGTTCTAATTACATGAGAGAGAGAGAGAGAGAGAGAGAGAGAGAGAGAGAGAGAGAGAGGGGGGGGGAGAAATTATGTTCCTTATGGCCCAGTTAAGCGCAAAGGGCCATATCAGGGTTGATACCTCGTTAAAGTCAGCGCGCCGAGCCATATAAACGTTCTCATTTTCTTGGGGCGGAAATTATTTCATGACACTCCGTTGACATTTGCTTTTGATTCTATTCACATCGTTCGTAGCCATCCAGTCGTGAAAGCCACATCAAGGATCAAAGCAAATTTAAAATAACTGGAGGTGGGAGCAGCATGTGGCGCGGGGAGGGAGGAATGGAGAAAAGGGAGGGTGCCATATACTAATTATTTTTAACAAAAGCACACTCTTTGGTTTGTTTACTTTTTTGGTTCCTAGATTCCACCAGCCCAAAGTCTACCATAATGCATCAGACCACTTGCAAATTTCTCAGTGTGTGTGTGTGTGTGTATGTGTGTGTGTGTGTGTGTGTGTGTGTGTGTGTGTGTGTGTGTGTGTGTGTGTGTGTGTGTGTGTGTGAAAGTAGATTAAAAAATCCAAACAAACAGGATTATTGTTAAATTTCTCAAATGTTCGTTTTTAATTGCCTACTGCAGGGGGTACATACTGTAAAAGTAAAAACGCTCGTATTCTCCACCCTCAGTCCTTGAGCACGAATCACAAATGTATGCAGTTGGATAAAGGCACATTAATCAAAATGTCTTAACTATAAATAACTATGAATAACTGGATGTTTTAACTATAAAATATAGATAGATAGATGCTCTCTCTCTCTCTCTCTCTCTCTCTCTCTCTCTCTCTCTCTATATATATATATATATATATATATATATATATATATATGTGTGTGTGTGTGTGTGTGTGTGTGTGTGTGTGTGTGTTGTGTGTGTATGTGTACATGTATATATAGACAATATATAGACAATATATATATATATATATATAGTATATATATATATATATATATCATACCTGCTGCATGTCTATTGTGGACATAGTCTTCTGAAAACTATTCAAAGGTCCAGGAATGGGTTACTGGAAGCGTTCATAAACCTTTAATTTTCATGTGGCGATGAAAGTGAATTTAACTGGCAGCAGAAAATTACATTTGAAATGGATATGGATAAAACAGCTTTTCGATAGGATCCATCAGCATGCATCCCACCCTATTTGTCAGCTATGAAAGCTTTCCATAATAATGCTATCCCATATTATGGAACAAATTACCAAACTAGAACGAAAATGTTTCTTCTAGGGTACATAACGATGACGACGAACACGATTATGGCCACATTGAAAAGGAAGAAACACGTCTACTTTCCGGAAGCTCTTGTATTATCACCAGCGTTTTTGCCCCTCAGTCGAACTGACATGAAAGAAGCTAAGCGTCATGGATCTGTTGGCCTCTGAGGTCGATGTCTCCTTTTCTCTCTTTACTTCACAGGAGAGTACTATAACGTGTGGAATGGAAAATCGTGGCTGCCTTGTGAAACCTTTCAGCTGTTCATTCTTTTTTCCCCTTTTTTTCTTTTCTATCTGTGTTTTCTTTCCCTTTTCTTCCTACCTGAATTCTACCCTTCCTTCTGCGTCTCCTTCTTTCATCCTCTTTGCCTTCTTCTTCGAGAAAGATGATGGTGATTGTCACTGCAAGCCATTCTTTCATAGTCACTTTTCTCTCTTCTTCGAGAAAGATGATGGTGATTGTCACTGCAAGCCATTCTTTCATAGTCACTTTTCTCTCTTCTTTCAGCCTGCTTTATTTTTAGTATCATTATCATCACAGTCTTCGTCTTTCTTCCTTTCTTTCCTTTTTTCTCTTTTCTTTCTTTCTTTCTTTTTCTTCTTCTTCTTCTTCTTCTTCTTCTTCTTCTTCTTCTTCTTCTCTTACTTCTAATTATGATTAATCTCATTATTACTATTATTATTATTATTTAATCGTCATTACTATTGTTATTATTGTTATTGTTATTATCCTATTTCTTTTCTTATTCATCTTCTTTTAACTTTTTCATCTTCATTTACTTCTACTTATTTTTCTTCATCTTCACTAACCGAACACCCGGTCCATAAAGCTCAACACTCTCAACTGCTCACTGGATGTCGTTCAGTCTTGTCTAATCTCCTTTAAAGCTCCAAGCAATCTCTACATGAAAATGATTCACTTTCTTTTAAAGCCCATAATACTCATGAGGATTACCAATGGTCTGCTTTGAAAGGCGCCAGACCACTCACAAGTCTTTCCCGTCTCCAGTCGTCAACAGAACAGCCACAAGTCTGCTGCCTTTTCTCAACCCGAGTAACATTCATCTCCCGCGACGAGTCAGCCACACCGAATGAAAGTGTATACTGAGGATCTGTACAACACGCCCATTTCTCTCTCTCTCTCTCTCTCTCTCTCTCTCTCTCTCTCTCTCTCTCTGTGAGCGCGCGCGCGCGCGCGCGCGTGTGTGTGTGTGTGTGTGTGTGTGTGTGTGTGTGTGTGTGTGTGTGTGTGAAGTATCATACTGAAGTGCCACTGATGGAATTACGTAAATGAAGCTGTCAAGTCAAGTCAAACTTGATCAGTTTCACAACACATTTCCTCTCGATTTCATCCAAGCTGTTTACGTGTAGCCAAGCAGACTGCGAAGAGATTATTTGTGCCGAATACACATTAAAAAAAAAAAACCTAGTTGAAGCATGCATTTATGAAGTTATATTTTAAAAAAGGCACATCCTATCGCTTTAATGGTTCTTGACAACAGTCTATCCAAAATTACCAAAATCCGTTTGCGCTTTGTGTTGCCTAAGTGTCAGGTCTACTGCACTTTCTGTGGTCTTAAGTGTGTGCGCGCGCGCGCCACACACACACACACACACACACACACACACACACACACACACACACCACACACGCACGCACGCACGCACGCACGCACACACACACACACACACACACACACACACACACACACACACACACACGCACAGACACAGAGAGAGAGAGAGAGAGAGAGAGAGAGAGAGAGAGAGAGAGAGAGAGTTGAAGGAATTATTGATTGTTAACGCTACTACCCCTCGACAAGGGGGTAAAATGTGCAATCACCTATTGCACAGAGATGCGCAGTGTGCCTACTAAATAATGAATGAACGCGAAGTAATAAAGAAGAACTTGATGGTGTAACCACAGAACGCCACAAAAAAAATCTCAGATAAAACCCAACACTCTTTCTGCGCCGAATAAGAGAAGATAAGTGGTTGCTCGTTCTTCGTTTATTTTGTCCTAAATGTTGTTTGTTCTTGTCTAAAGACGACCCAAGAGGTCCAAATACATTGTGTTTTGTCCTGCAATCTCTTTCTCTGGATTGTCTTGTGGTACTAATAACCTTTCTTTTTGAAATTTGCAGATAAACCGACAAGTTCCTAGACATGCTTTTCCCGATGCTGCAGTATACTCAGACGAATAATTTCAGTCGTCTAAAGCATTCCTTTGAGTAAATTAAAGCAGGACAGCACAGAACAAAATTCGTTTCGTCTGAACTGACAAACAACGTGTGGAGAGATGGACATGACCCAAGAAAGAAGCCATTGAAGTTTGAAGACATCCATGGTGCTGTTCACTGACCTGATCCAGGATCCAGTCACCATGATTATGGGAGCGGACACGGGAGGGGGGGGGGGGGAGAAAAATTCACGATCACATTAACTTCAACTAAACCCACTGGACAGATGGAAAGTGGCTCAAAGAGAAGCCTCTTTAAATGTTCAGGATCCAGATCCGAATGAGAGTGATTCCAGAATCCGTTTCGACCTTGGTACAGGTTGAGAGAGAGAGAGAGAGAGAGAGAGAGAGAGAGAGAGAGAGAGAGAGAGAGAGAGAGAGAGAGAGCTCTGGCAATGTCATCGTTTTAAAGATGGAAGTATAGTTACCCCACGTTCGTCTTCCTTCACTACTAATTTGTTCATTATGGCAATGTGTGATCATTTTACTGGGAGATTTATCTCCAAGGAGATCCAAGTAAAGGCTTTTCTGCACATGTATTAACTCCTGTTAGTACTGATGTAGCTGACAATGCTTGGATTATGGGACGGTAGAGCTCCCCATTCAGACTGTTAAAACTCTGTGACTGCCTTTGTATTCTTACGTATAATCCTCAAGCACAAGCTCAAAGATGTCCATACACATTTATCATTCTTATCTCCTCACTCTACACTATCTCTCGTCTAGCTTTTCCACCTTTCACAGGCTGTTTTAAAATGCCGTTAGATTTTGCTTTTGAGGCCTTAGTGCCGAGAATACTATAGAACTATAGGTGGTATATCTCCATTTGATACAAGACATGCAATGCACAATCAACTGATGGCTCAGTGAAAGACAGGTGACTCTGCACAAGCGATATCAATAGTTAGATTTGCAGGATGGACTTTTTGTGGCTCCAATGGGCTGGTAGTGGAGGATTTGCTTCTTACCTTCAATGCTTTTTGTTTCTTGTCATTTCAAGTTTCTTTCTCATCCCCTGGAATAGTTACTGCAAACCTACATTCCCGCCCTACATGTTTGTTTAATGCACACACACACACACACACACACACACACACACACACACACACACACACACACACGCACACACGCGCGCGCGCGCACACACACACACACACACACACACACACACACACACGAGTACATATGCATATATATTATGGGAGGGGCTGAGTGGTGGCGGTGGTGGCAAGGTGGGGAGGAGTTCATTGGATGTTAGTGTAACCAAACACCTCTACTCGAATGAATTCTGTGAGGGGAAAAAAGAAGCAAGTCTACGAATTGTCATGTAACCAGCACTGTGTGATTGTTTCAGGCCTTCATTTTAATTAACACCGGAATGAAGAAGACATGGAAATAAAGGAATACATCAGTCAAGATTTTGAGCACTAGCATTTGCATATTGGTGATAGTCACCCTTTTTTAAACCTTGGGTCGCTACTTTGGATGAAAATGTTGACTAACATGTGATGTTGTACCTTCCAGTATTTACAGCTGTACAATTTTACGAATTAAAGTAGCGTATGCTTCGCTCCCCATTGCTATAACTGTGAAATAAATGAAAGAACACATTCCTTCTTTGTGATTTCGATCTACTTTTACTGCTGTACTATTCTATGCGAAACTCAAACTGAAGCTTCAGAAACGTTCTACCTCTGCCGACAGTCTAGTCCCTAACTTAAGAGTGGGAGGCGGGGAGGGGAAGGGAGGGGATGGTGAGAGAATGGAAGAGATAATGCCTCTCCAGTTTCAAAGTCTCTCCCTCTTCTTTGATGTATTCACTCTCTAGATATTATTCAGCCTGCTCTTTTCTTCTTCCTCCTTAGCACGAGCCGTGGCTCTGTGTCTGTGACATTTTACATACTTACTGAACTTCCCAGGCGGGGGAAATTGTTCTCGTGACAATAATCAATGAAAAGTCAGGCGCGTGAACGCCACCCCTCTTAACAATGTTAGAGTCTCTCTAAAACTCGGGTCTCTGGCTCCTCGGAGACCTCCCCATGGGAATCGTGTAGGACAGTGTTCTCTCCATTCTCTTCGTTTCTCAGCAATTCTCTGACAACTTGCATCCTTCTTTGCTGAAGAGTCCTAGTTAGCACGAAATGTTAAAGGCAAATTCTTCAAAACTTACAGAAGTTTCACAGCGATTCGAGTCTGGGTTCTTCTCCTTGAGTTACAAATTCCAGCACAGTGTCTGAATATGGCAGCGTTAGAGAGAGGGCAGAATTCCGAGTTCCCTCCCCAAAGTTCTCTGTGTACGTGTGAAAGCACGCACATGCCTCTGTGCTTACGTTATCTGAATTTCCTTCCTATTCATCCCATTCTTTCCGTCTTTTGCATCAGCGCTATACTGCCTGCTCTTTCTCTAAACGGTCTTGCTCCACATAACAAGCGAAAAATATCGCGTTGAAGCTTGTTTGACTTGGAGAACATAAAATATTCGCGCACCAGAATTTTTAAGCTGCTGACGCAACCTTCCTCTCATCTTCATATTTTGTGCATTTCCTTCTCATCACATGTTTTCATGTACTTGTCCGCATTCTCCCCTTCCTTATTTATTGAAAAAAAAATCTTCTTCTGTTCCTTTAGCTTTTTTATCCATATTATTGTTACTGTTACAGTTATCAATGATTAAAAAAAGACTGTACACCGTACACAATTTTAGGCCTCCAGCAGAAATATTATTCTTATTAAAAGAATCTAGGCAGCAAATCACGGCGTTTTTTCTGCCAGTTGCCCAAATCTTATGGCACAAAATCGACGGCTCTGAAAACAATAGCCTGCTTTAGTTGCATTACTGGGTTTCCAAGTGATATTACGTACGTTTTGGGCAGGTTTGACAAATCTGGCAGATAACTGCCTTGGATTGTTCCCAACCCTGTGCAGTATCCTTTGTCAGGGACTGTGCCTGAATTCCCTTTGGCTTGATGTGTGTTTCTTTGTGAAAAGGGTATGACGACGGACGACACAGATGATCACATGTGCCAGCTTTTGCGAAGGGAAGGATTTGAAAGCCTTGTTTACCTTCTTGTGCCTTGGTTCAAATAGTCGAGGAACCGTGCAATAGGAATGCATGGCGAGTGTGCGTGAATGACACGGAGTGACTGGTGTATCACCTGTGGGCACAGGTAAACAAGACCTTTAGATCTTTCCTTCTTCGTCGTCTGTTTGGTTCAATGGATAAAGCTCCTAGCTCGCTGATAGAGGTCCGACTCCTGAGCATGCCACAGTCCAACATCACCATTGCCATTGTCGTTGTCTGCCTTCAGTTATTATTCTGCTCATGACAGTGGACACCAGATAGCCCCACCCCTTCAGCCCAAACACTGACCTCTTCCACCACACACACACACACACACACACACACACACACACACACACACACACACACACCCCACTGTACATTCGTTCCATCATAGCTTTTCCATTCTACACATGTATTAACATATAGTAAAATGGATTATCTAAACTCTTTACTGCCTGATTCCTACCGCAGCTCTAATACATAACCTAACTCTTAATCTTAAACTTAGCTGTTTGAGCTACTCAGTGCGGGTGAGATCAGAAAATATGATAGTACGGCATATCTAATGAAATGTGTCGTGTGTGTTAGCAGGGAAACATTCTCATGCCACCGTGGCGAAGTGGTTAGGGATGTGGACTCCCAGCCAGGAGGTCATACGTTTGATTCCCATCAAAGCCATTTATTTGTGCATTTTGTTTCTGTCCGGCCCGGCTTGTATCGAGAGTTGAGTTTGCTATGGGCTCAGCTGGGAAGACTGGGACCATACAGTCGATTTTCATCCACTTCATTGATGCATCTCTGAGTGCTGCTCAAATGTCCTGACAACACTGCAGGTATCGCGTTCCCTTGGGCATAGCTGACACCAGTATATATCATGAAAGTAAGCTTTGATTACATCCTCTTCATGCTGTATCGGATCAAAATGGAAATACCATACCATCACCTTCGACATCCTCATCCTCATCAATCAGCATTAAGAAGTCTCACATTCTGTGGCCTTCATGCCCTGCTCACATGGTGATCTCAGATTCGATTTCTTCTACACCGTCTATGCCTTTAGGGAAGTTCCGTCGGGGTTACCGGTATCGGCAAATTCATAATTACGAGCTCTCGTTGGACGGACGTGATGGTGCCCTCCAATAAGCAGCTCACTCAGGCTGGCTCCACGACTAAGCAATTACTGTGGTCGGTATGGGGTAGTAGCTGGTGTTCTACTGATGTGTTCGAACGGCACATTACAAAGTAAGCGGAAGCAGGCATTTCTCATTGACGACTTGACCCATAGAC
>CM065722.1:79792997-79795497 GCA_033310375.1 Conus canariensis | reverse complement strand
GAGAAATACGGGGAGTGGAAATCAAAGTCAGAATAGTTCGCTGCAATAGCTGAAGCAAACAGATATCTATGACACACAAACCATTGACTCAAAGCCACTGCGACACTATTTTCTTACGCTGAGTGATTAGTTTAGGCATCAGCATTAAAACAAATTCATAATTCTATTTGAATCTTTACCAACTAAGATTCCGAAAAAAAGAACAATGCAGGATGCCTGTAGCACTGTGTTATTATGACTCAATATCCCAAATCTTTATTTTCAGGGCACTCGAACACACACGTGTTGTAATTAAAAATGCTTCGTAACGAGGCAACAGAGAAACAGACAAAGAGAGGGGGAGGGGGGGGCAGAGAGGGAGGGAGAGGAAGACACACACACACACGCACACACACACATACTGGCTGACAGACTGACTGACAGACAGACAGACAGAGAGGCAGAGGAAGACACACAGACAGACAGGCGGGAAAAAAGATAGCACGACAAAGACACAGACAGAGAAAAAGAGAGAGAGAGAGACAGACAGACAGACATACAGACAGGCAGGCAGGCAGATTAAGATTAAGATTAAGACTAAAATTATAGTCCCGTCAACAGCAGAGGTTATCTCAGGACTGTCACCACGTTTCAAACTACCACGTATATATGTTAAAAAAGGATTAAAAGCAAAACCATACCCAACCCATTAAAAAAGATTAAAAGAACCAATCCTAGGATTAAAAACCAACACGTTGAAATCACTAACTGTAATCTGCAAAAATCAATACTGGGTATAGAAAATCTAACAACACCAAATTCACACCCGATGAAATAAATTCACTTCTTTTAGGAAGTTAAAAATATTGTCAGGGGAACATCACGGAAAAGAATCTTCATATTATCTGCAGTGTAATGTTTCCTTCTAATGTCGTATAAATCCCAGCAGTCTAAAAGAATATGTTGGACAGATATCTGACTATCACAGGCAACACAGAAAGGCGGGTCTTCTCCCTTCAATAAAAACGAATGAGTAAAATAGGCATGACCCGTCCTCAATCTACACAATACTGTTTCTCCATTTCGACCGCCAGCAGCCATGGGAAGATGTTCCTTTAAATCTGGACGTATTTGATGAAGCTTATTGTTTTCTTGGAGGCTCCACTCCTCCTCTCATAAAGAATTGACATACGAAGCTATTTTGCCTTTTAAATCTGAAGATGGTACAAGCAGTTTAGAAGGACGAAGACGGACAGCCTCTTAGAAAGCCGATCCACCTCTTCGTTGCCTCTGATCCCCACATGACCTGGCACCCAGGCCAACAAAATCTCAAAACCCCTTGAAACTAATGAAGAAAACATGGTAAAAAATTTGATAAGAGCCGGATGTTTTATGTTTCTTGCTCCTATAGCCTCTAAAGCCGAAAGAGAATCTGTGCAAATAAGGAATTTCCTAGACTGGGACTGCCTGATCAACTCCAAAGCCAAAAGTAGTGCAGTAAGTTCCGCAGTGTAAATAGTGCTTTCAGAGGGAATGTGTTTGGACTTTTTTTCTCCCGAAGCTGGAACATATGCGGAGGACCCTACACCAACATCGGACTTTGAACCATCAGTAAAAATAACCACATGTTCTTTAAGGTTAGAACACATGTCTAAAAATAATTGTTTATAAATTAAGGAACTCGTGTTCTGTTTGCGCTGCACGGTTAAATCAAACCTAATTTCTGGAGACGAAAACGTCCAAGGAGGTTGTTGAGGAAACTTGGAAACGTCAGAGATGACCCCAACATCAATATCCGCCTCCTCCAGAAAAGGAAGGATGCGAATACCGAAAGGGGGAATACTGGATGGACTTCTTTCATATTTCTCTTGGAAATGAGGATTCATAACACAGTCGTAGGCAGGGTTGTTTGGTTCTGAAAAAAGCTGTGTGTAGTAATTTAAAGCTAATTTTACTCTTCTATGAGAGAGGGAACACTCTCCTGCCTCAGCATATAGGCTATGAACAGGTGTAGTACGAAAAGCGCCAAGGCAGAGGCGAAGACCCTGATGGTGAACTGGGTCTAGGACTTTTAGATACGAGGCTCTAGCGGCGCCGTAAATGATGCTGCCGTAGTCCAACTTGGATCGAACTAACGCCCTGTAAAGATGGAGAAGTGTGCGTTTGTCTGCACCCCAATCCGTATGAGCCACTACACGGAGGATATTCATGGCTTTGAGGCACGAATGTTTTCAACTTCTGAATATGGGCTTTAAAATTCAATTTTTGGTCAAAGGTAACACCCAGAAATTTGACTTCTGTGACAGCAGGAAAGGCAGGCAGATGTTCCCTTTGGTAGGGAAATACTCTTCAAAACGTATGCAATATACTTCCCTCCTAATATGATAACATTCCCCTGTCAGATTACACATCCAACTTTTCATATTTAAAGGGTACCCAGAATCCACACATGTGCGATGTACAAAACAATACTGTGATCAAGCTCTGTTTGTTGTATTTGAGCATACGCATCCATCTGCAT
>CM065722.1:79785497-79787997 GCA_033310375.1 Conus canariensis | reverse complement strand
CGTTGAAGTACATTTTTGTGTAATGCTTTGAAAGTGTTTTTTTTTTTCAACTTTGACAGAAGAGCTGGTAAAAGTTGTACTTGAACAAACAAACAAACAAAAACCCGAACCCGACACCCCTTTCAACATTTACTTAATTCTTTCTCGTGAAGAGTCCAGATCTATGCTTCGTGGAATAGAAAGCCTGTCCTAAAGAAACTGGTCGAGAAGCACGGGGGAAAAAAGTCCTGTTTGTCTTCAACGAGGCTGAACAGTTCACTTCTCTGCTTGATTTTCTGGGTAAAAGAACACCGGCAGATGCCCGAAAAGGAAGGAGTATGTGTGAACAATACATTTGAATTCAAATAGTCTGTGTGTTGTTCTATTTTGTATTAAACATTGTAAAAGCATTAGTTTTCTTAGCTGTGATAAACTGCGTTAAAACAATAAATGTAGATAATCCTCGATGCATTCGTTTAAACACTCAGTCAATTTACGGTTAATGTGAACACAATCTCGGCAGCTTATTCTCCTTTGTAAAGAAGATGCGTAGTCCCAAAAGTCCCTCATCAAATAACATGATTGTGCAATCTCTCTCTCTCTCTCTCTCTCTCTCTCTCTCTCTCTCTCTCTCTCTCTCTCTCTCTCTCTTGTGTGTGTGTGTGTGTGTGTGTGTGTGTGTGTGTGTGTGTGTGTGTGTGACTTTGATCAGATTTTCTTAAAATTTAATTTAAGTAGGATGCCGCCTGCGGTTATTAACAACGCAAAGCCTGATTTTTTTTTCCAGCCCTTCCTCTATCAACCAAACGGGTTCTTGACTGTAAAGAAAAGCGCGATTTTTTTCATTTATCTAACCTCCTTTGACGTTTGTACACATTACAGTGCATGTGCGTGTTTGCAGAGAATGCGGATGGAGACTGACAATCAGACGAACGCGTAAATGTTCCTGATCAGCTATCATTGTCATCACAGCCACAGAGCTGGACACAATTGTGGACAGCTCCGCACTGGTGACCACTGACTGATTACCTACATGAGCCGCTACTTTACGCTGGTAGCCTCGCCAGCGGATGCTGTGTACAAAGCCATTGAGCAACAAACCTTTGATGGGTGACCAAGACGAGTGATGTGACCGGTGGACTGCTGTTCCACTGACCGCTAAGTTCACGTGGACAATAGGATCACCCTCATCCTTCGAAGGGAGCTTATAGTGGACTTAGATCGTAAAGATCATTTTCAGCAACAATAATACTACCGAATAACGTTTATATTCAACATTGTCAAAATTGAATGGCGTGATTGCTTTGTGACTGTACGATTATTATTATTGTCATTATAATGATGATGGTGATGATGATGATGATGATTATCAGTATTATTATTATCGTTAGCAGTATTATCATTATCATTATTATTATTATTATTATTATTATTATTATTATCAGTATTATCATCATCATTGTTTAGAGCACTTACATAACGTCTATCATCGGTTAGAGAGCAAAATCTGAGTGCTTTATACTTCACGTTCTCATTTACACAACAGGCTGCCTGCCTGGGTAGACCCGGCTGAGGAGCTGCCTGCTGGCACTACATTCAGTCGTACCCCGTGTCATTGAGTCAGAAGTCAGTCACTCAGTTTTACAATAATTCTTTCCATTATTCACGTAGGGTACATGCTGTAAGAATATGAGTCTTCGATACCAACCGCCACACTGGCCTTCTCTTTAAAAGCATAAATGGAAAAAGGATTTATAACTGACGAAACAAATCCCCCACAAACTCTTCTTCCAACTGGTCGCACCACTGCAGTGCATGCTACAATAAGACGCCATCAGGTTTGGTTTCCGCAGCTCACGTCTTTGCCTTCCAAAGAGGATTTTCTTTCACTATTTTTCCAAGGGCACCTCCCATTGCTGGCGGGAGTTTTTTTTGTTGTTGTTTGTTTGTTTTTTACGAGCGCTGGGTTCATGTTGCATAATTATGACGAAAGTCTTGCACTCATATCACCACTGGAGGTGTTGTAGCAGGATGGAGAAAAAAAAGCATGCTCCGCGGTAGATTGGAACCTCGGACTACGGTACCGCCTCGCTTTCAGGTGAACGTATTATCCACTGGGGCATTATCCCACCTTGGCCAAAGCCAATACGTGTGCTCTCTCTCTCTCTCTCCTCTCTCTCTCTCTCTCTCTCTCTCTCTCTCTCTCTGATTTCTTCACCTCAGATTTGACTGGGTTTTTTTGTGTTCTGGTGCCGACTCCCTGTTCTAGTGCAGAGTAATTTTCAGACAACACCGCCTGCTTGGATGGGCTTGGCCAAGCACGTGGTTAACATCCGATGCACATCTGACATACTTCCTCGTGTTGTTTACTGTACCCAGCTTTCACAGTCTGCATGCGTTTGCCGCCTTCACCGAAGTGCACAGCTAATGCTATGCACGATTTGACGCAGGGCGCTTTGGATATAGCGCCGTGAGTCAGCGGCACGTGAGGTTCCTGGTTAGCTCGGTGGTAAAAAACACA
>CM065722.1:79772997-79777997 GCA_033310375.1 Conus canariensis | reverse complement strand
ACAGCCAGCTTACAGGACATAGTTTCCCTGAGACAGCCATCTCAGAGGACACAGTTTCCCTGGGAGTCAAAGGTCATGCACCACGCTCTGGCCTTGGACAAGTCCGTCCGTTGAGACTTTCAACCGAAGTGAACACATGCATGATGAAAACCAACTAACAGGCACATCGCATTCCACAGCCTACATCGTAGAAATGCCGGCCATAGTGTGCCCGTGTGCAGGAAGAACGAAACGTGAAACACTTTGCATGCTGAAGTCGTCTTCAGGCATATGTGAAGATGGAGTGTGTTTACGGTAATTGTGAGAGTAAAACCAGCCACATCTGTAGAAACCCAACATCCGTGAATCTCAGAGTTCAAGCGAAGGGATGAAGTTATCATCATCATCATCGTATGGAGTATGTTTACAGTAATTGTGAAAGTAAAAAACAATCACATCTGTAGAAACCCAACATCCGTGAATCTCAGAGTTCAAGCGAAGGGATGAAGTTATCATCATCATCGTCACGATCGTCGTTGTCGTCGTCGTCGTCACGAAAAGCAACAACAACATCGTAGTTACAGGAAAGGGTCATGGGTCATCTACATTTATCCATAGTTTAACTGAATGCCGCTTTGTCCATGTTTATGTGTCGCAGAAGCTTTGTTCCGACGATTATTATCTGTATTATGTTTCAGTTAGTTCCAGCTGACCAACAGCTACTAGCACCAACACGATTACCCGTATAGAGATAGGACGTGTCGTTTCAAATCCTCTGCTTATCCCGTCCCCACAAAACGTTGTCGATTTAGGCTTGAAAACGCCCTGCCATAGACCGTCTTCGTAAACCAGCACGCATGTTAAATAAAAAGACCAAACTTGAAATCAATTAAATGAAATAGCGATAAAAGCATGCATCAGTCAAAACATGACAGACAGAAACCAGTGCATGATAAACTAAATCGAAGGTTGTTTATACAAAATTAATTCCGTTATTCTTGTTCATTTAGCACATAATTACATGCTACAAGGGACAAAGGGGATTTTTTTAACATGATTTGTTCTTAGTTTCTGTCTCGCTCATGTTTTTCTTTTTCTGTTTTGTGTGTGTGTGTGTGTGTGTGTGTGTGTGTGTGTGTGTGTGTGTGTGTGTGTGTGCGTGCGTGCGTGTGTGTGTGTGTGTGTGTGTGTGTGTGTGTGTGTGTGTGTGTGTGTGTGTGTGTGTGTGTGTTTTATCTACCACGTAAACGAAGCCGAAACAGTCCTGGTGGAATCTAATCATCCCATCACCAAAAGGTCAAAAGACACTTCAATGGACACATTTACAACCGAAAATAAAAACAGTCTGAATGGCATGTCAGTTCATTGGGAGGTTCTGGCAAAGCCTGTATTCTCAGTGTCGTGGGGTACTTGGTGTGTCGGGTATTTTACTCTTTCCATAACCCATCGAACACCGATGTGATGTGTCCGATTCCCCGTACGCATTCATCCATGACGATGGTCTGCAGATGCGCTGAACTTGCAGATAAGGAAAAAAATAACACTGCTCCAGAGATGACAGAATGTCTGACCTTCACAATACTGTCAGCACGGCATTCCGCCAAAAGACCTGCTTCTGAGTGAAGGATGGAAGCAAGAAAGGGTTTCACTTCCTTTGAGGACAGCCGGAGGAGCGGTTCCCGTATGCTTCAGGAACACAGATAGGCATCACAGTCCACACTCCCTTCACCATTCTCCCGGTACCCTCACTGTGTTCGGATGTAATCCCCCTGTATGCGATTGTCCAGCTGTACGTAAGCCCACCAATGGAGACTGCACAATAACTGATGTCATCGCATCGACAATAAATCGAAGATACCAAGGACAGTTAGTGCAACATCCATATTGGTTATGCACGTCTTTGTTAGTAATAAATATACCAATCACAGAAACAGAAGAACTTTGAAAATGTACCTTCAATAGCACGTAATCGATCACTTTTCCATCTATGCGCAGTTGTTGCAACAAGAAGCAGCATTTTACTATAGCATCACTTCCTTTCACATCGTCTGACCTAATTGATTATGTCATCGTCTGCATAGTCACAGCTTCAAATGACGGGTAACAATCGCACATCGCAACACCACAGAGGATTCCTACTGGCTGTCACCTCATCCAGCACAAAAGCATGAGCTCGCATGGTTGAGTGGTGTGGCGAGGTGTTGGTTTACTGTAGAACATAGCGTGTGTGGGGGGGGGGGGGCGCGCGCGCACACACACACACACACACACACACACACACACACACGCACACACACGCGCGCGCGCGCGCGCGCGCGCATGCGCGCATGGCTTGCTTTTTGTATGCTATGGCGTGAGTTTGCTATAGTGTGGCATGTTATGATATTTTATGATATGGTTTGGTGTTGCTGGTGTATTGTTTATCGTAAGGTGTAGTATTGATTTTCTGTAAAGTGGTAGAATGCAGTATGTTTGTTATGCGATTTAATGCTGCGTTGTGTGATGTGGTAAGTTTGTGTAGCCAGGTGAATTAAAGAGTGTTGTCATGTTTTATTTGTTTACCATGTGGTTTAGGTTTGCTGTAGTGTTGTGTAGTAAGACGTGTTTGGTGCTGTGTTTTTGAGGTCGTAAGTTTCCTGTAGTGTGGTATGATCGTGGTCTGTGATGAAGTGGTGACGGTGATGTCTTTACGCCAAAGGTTTGGCAATACGGGTGTCTTTGCACAAACGTTCGTGTGTTATGAGCTCTTCAACAAAAACCTCTCACCTCTGTAAATCTATAAACTGATAACTTACGCTCATATCATACCTAATAATTTCACGAGAAAAATAAAAAGACACCAGCGCTATGCTTCTCAGACATGCCACCTCAAACAGACCAGACGTATGAAAGAAAAAAACGTCAAAAAGGCAGGTAATCACAGAAAAAAAAAAGAACGGTGCTTCCCCTTTCCATTTCAGTGTAGAAAAAAAGTAAAGGTGGGAGACAGAAGGAGCGGAGAGAAAGGTGTGTGTGTGTGGGGGGGGGGGGGGGGGTGGCAGCAATGACGCCTTTCAAGCCCATGCAGACAACATCCAGCCTTCCAGGGGATGCTCAGAAACGAACTGAAGAGATAGCTCACTCCCAGATACGTTTCTGTCGTTACGTGGAAGTACGGGTCAGAACGCGTTACCCTTTCTCGCCTCGTTTCGCGCAATAAACATTCTCTTCTAAATGATGATGGGGGGAAAGGGTGTTTCTTTCCTATCGCTAAGATTTGGGCGTTTCAGCGTCCAAACATCAAGATGGTTTATACTGTATTGCGCGGCTTCATCTGAACAGGTAGCGAGGGGTGTCGTGACGGACGTGTATAGTTGTCTGGTCGCTGGCAATGGTTCAAGTACCAATATCCAGCGAAGACTATACACCACACCAGAGCTCTCTCTCTCTCTCTCTCTCTCTCTCTCTCTCTCTCTCTCTCTCTCTCTCTCTCTCTCTCTCCGGACAATTTGTTACGCATGGAACTGAGTCTTTTCCCGTTTTACACAGACCTAATGCAGTTTAACTTATGGAAGCCTTAATTAAAAAAAAATGAAATAGTGCGCCAGCTAAAATATGTTAAGGGAAGAATATGAGGCAACTCTAAAGATATTTGCCTTAAGCTTGCGGTTTACAAGCATCAAGAAGTCGCAGATTCTATTAGCCATATGGGCTAAGCAAATACGAGATTTTATAAAATTTCAAAAATCTATCTGCCTAGGATAGAACTTTTTTGCTTACATGGGTAATTTTGTTTTCTTCAAACGGTCTGTAATAACACTTTTGAAAGCAGCATTAAAAGTATCATGCATTTTACATCCGCACAGTTACACATCACTTTCACTGTTATCAGTTTTATGATCATAGAGTAATCGACCACACAAGGCCTTCTCATTGAAAGCTGAATAAAGGGGAAACAATTATCTCTTTATAGAAAGTACAGTAAACATAACTATCCACCAACGGTGTACTCTAAACGTAAAACATGTTGCCTACACTACTGATATCAATTGGGAGGAAAGAAACCTAGATCTTGCTAAAACCACTAAGCATTTCCCCGGATTATCCACCCTGAATTAAGAAGAAAAAAGTAATAAATAATTACTTCCGCAAACAATCCATCAAACAGGCATGTTGGCAGACAGACAGGGCATACAGGACGGTGGACAGTTTGTACAGTGACATCACCTGCTCACAAGACAACGATCATAAAATCTGACTTTGGATGGATGGTAACAGAAGAATTAAACATACAAAATCCGTCAGGAACAGGCACAGAAGATAAAAAAAAACTGAAGACCACCAAAGAAAGACACACACTCTTAAAAGGCAGAATCAAAGACAGAAAAATGAAAAAGTGAATTGCTAGCTTTGATATTGCAAATGGCGGTAATACACTTTATGCTTAAAAACAAAAACAAAAACAAAAAACAAAAAACCATCATCATCCCCTCAGGGGAGACAATAAATCATACCACTTCCCCCCCCCTCTCTCTCTCTCTCTCTCTCTCTCTCTCTGGTCAGTTATGTTCGTGGGGCAAGGTCTATTTTGAAGGTTTGATTTTGAGGGCGGAGGTCTGCTGGAGACTCTACCTGTGTGCACACTCACTAAAGAAGATAGGAGAGACACTCAGGAATACACTAAAAGTCCTCCACTTCACCTGATTTCCGCTTTCAGTTACATCGTTATTCGTTCTCTTCCTCCTGTGCAAGGAATCGCTGAGTCAGGAACCTGTTACGTAAGTACATTCGGAACAGACATCTTACGAAACCGGGTTCCGCTGTGTCTGCCGTTTCCTCATTATCTTAACACCAGTGTTCTGATGCCCTCTTAGCTCTGTTTCAGTGAGACAGCCATCCCTACCGGCCAGTAGCACTTTTCTATATTTCTATAACCATTCTCACATCCCTTCTCATAATGACGTTGTCCATATCTTCCTGGTCTGACATCTCCAAATCATCCATAAAAGAAAAACAAACTGGTTCAATCTGTTTGAGTATCA
>CM065722.1:79762997-79767997 GCA_033310375.1 Conus canariensis | reverse complement strand
AAGTGTTAGACTGTGACAAACCCGGGAAGGGTGGGGTGGGGGGTGCGCCGGGGGACACTGGCAGAGAATGAAAATAAAGCAAAGTGGGGGGAGGGGGGAGGGGAGGGGTGTGTGGACGGGACAAGGAAGGGACACGAGGAAAATCCATGGTGCCAACCATTCCTCTTTCGCATCGATTGCAGACATCAATCATTCCAAAGCAATTTTCAATTTCATATTATCGATCGCCGGCCCCTATCTCGCTGAAAACTGGATCTGTCATCTTCTATTTCCTGGCCGCACTGTTGCTATGTCCGCCATCGAATAGCAATATACACTGGATCACTCTTTACTGACGGCTTCTCTACGCCAGTCGCTCAAAGGAAGCTTTGGTTTGAAAAAGAAAATGGTAATATGAATTTCATCTCAATTTTAAAAGAAAAGGAATAACAAGTTGTTGCCCCAAAAAAGAAAAAAAAAAGAAAAGGGGAAAAATTGCCTGGGAGTAGACCCTCGAATATTTCTTTGTTATCTTTTGCTTTTTGTTTGTTTTTACGTCTTTTTGGAAAGCATTGCTTGCTGTTTCATTTTCTCATTTCTGATTTCCTCCGAACGTCAAACATCACAACACACGTTGTTCTGATCATCCACCTCAGGAACTGATGGGCACACTGACGGGATACGTCATGAAAAGAATGGGAGAGCTGCACGCGTGCACACACAAATTCAAATAGATGGATAGATAGACAGACAAACAGAGAAATAGATAGGTTGATTGACTGATTGGCTGACTGAGAGAGAGAGAGAGAGAGAGAGAGAGAGAGAGAGAGAGAGAGGAGAGAGAGAGAGAGAGAGAGAATACACTTTGTGTGTATGAATGTGTACGCAAGCGAACACGCGCTGCTCGTAGGTGAACGTACATTCGCTTTGCACGCTAATAGATCATCGTTCTCATACTGCACCTAAAACAGGAGGTAAGTATATGAAAATAGATGCCAAGATTTACGTATTGCCCCAGAACTTCTCTTGTAGGTGTGTAGCCCTGCTTGCAATTAGCCCCTCCCTCCCCCTCCCCCCCCCCTCCCCAAGAAGGTTATGTTTTCACCCGTGTCTGTCCACTTCCTGGCTGCTCTGTCTGCCAGAAAGGCCACACCAAAGTCACTGAACCTCCATCACCAAACGTTGTCAAAGGGTGCGATATGGTCTGCTGATCAAGCCGTTACATGTTGCTGTGGAGCCATGATACGATCCGGACTAATCGCTCATTACGACTAAAATTGCATGGAGAGATGTTTAAAAGAGACGGTGTTAGTTCCCCCAGGTGATACAGACAAACAGGTTACAGGACAAAACAAGATGCTTTTCGACATTTTCGGGTTTCTTCAGGCACAAACAAACAACATTTAGGACAAAGAAAACGAAGAACGAGAGACCACTTATCTTCTTTTAATTATTCGGCGCAAAATGGGTTTTGGATGAAAACCAATGGGAAGAGAAATGTCAGTCGTCCCTAACGGCGGATCCAGTCTCAGTGCACTTTATGGATGAGCTCGTTGAACATTTTTTTATTGAATATTGTGAAGTCACTCAGATGAAGTGATATATAGGATTTTGTATGAAACAGCCAAAACTTTCTACTTGATATAAAAACTGATATTTCGTGGTTTTATATGTTGTAACTGATAAAAAAAATGCGTGACTTCCTCCGATCTGTATGAATTAAAACCTTTCCCTATCGCCGTTTCGTTGCAGGCGAACAATTTCGATGTCCTTCATGAGCTCTATCAAATGGCGGATCCAAGATTCATTCGACCTCGGCCGACGTGAGTGATCTCGCGCGTAGCCTTCTGGTTTAACTGTTTTCAACGGATAGGGATGGGGGGGGGGGGGGGGGCGTGGAAAAGGGAGAAGGGCAAGGACAGGAAAGATAAATGAGAAAAAGACAAAAAGGACAGAAAAGAAAGCAGGGAGGAGAAAACACAGAGAAAAAGGGATGGTGGTTCTTTTTTTCCAACCAAAATAAACAGTCTTATTTTACAAAAAAAAAAAAAAGTTTCTAATTCCTGGTTCATACGATCATGAATGCGCTGTACTACTCATTTCCAAGGTGTCTGAAAAAAAGGAAAGAATATAGCATGACGTTTTGCTTGCTGTAGGAAAGAAGCTGATATTGCGATGAGAAAGGGTGAAGGTCGCGTTTTTTCCCTTCTTTTTTTTCTAAAACAAAATAAATAAGGTACCTCCTAATGTTGCAAAAAAATTGTTTTAAAATAAATTCGAATGCTATTTATCGAGGATAATGTAAAAAAAAAAGGGTATTATATTTTCGAAGCTTGCTTAAAACGTGAATAAATGATAGAAACAGATGTCTCATGCGCAAGAAAAGAAAACATGGCATCAAAGCATGAATACATATACATCAGAACACGTGACCGGAAATCAAATGGAGCATACACAGACGTATAGGGAGACATAATACCTGTTAACTATAGTATCTGAGTCGAATTATGGGAAGCATTTTCTTACGTCGATACTGACACACTTCAGTGAATTCTGAATGGACATGGAAAACCGCACCAGGACCTAAAGGTGAAAACATCCTGTGAATACCTTTATCCAGGGGAAGTTTAATGAAGTTTGGTTCAAAACATGACAGAAATCATGATTATATACATGTGTGGAGATATCATTGCATTGCATCGAGGGAAACAATGCTTGCGGTCTAGATGGCTGAAAAAAGTTATCGAAATGAGCCTTCACAAGTTTACCCTGTGTTCTTTCAGGCCTTCGCATGTATCACCAAAAACGAAAGCAAGGAAGTATAATGTCGTCGCATTATATTAAAAGGTAAAGAAAGACGGAATCCGAAACACTGAAGACATACGTTTCTCGCATCCGTACCTTGTATATTATCATTTCCATTTTGCACGGTTCAATCATAGATCAACCTAACAGTTTTGACCGATTTACTGACGTCCAGCGGTGACCGAGAGGAAACAGATCTGGTCAATTCCAGCTTGTCATTGCCTGTGGGGATAGTATTAACGGACATCAACAGAACACATAAAACGATGTAATCTTGCTTGATTTTTTTCAAAGCTTTGACAAAGTGCACAATTAATGTTTATAATCCTTATCAATCTGCGGTTAGAGTAAGATGTCTAAGTTGAGTAGATCCTTTAGAGCACTTTTAAACAGGAGAGTGCATAAAGGGTTTTCTCCGAAGAAAATGCTAAGTACTCACCAAAAGTTTTGTCAGACGTTTTCAAAGTACAATACTTGGTTGGTCCTTTCGTGTATAAACTATACAGACAGCAAACATCAAAAGGAACATTACATAGATGATATCCGAAAGATACTATGTTCTGTTATACAGGCGCAAGTCAAAAACCAAGAACACGCAGAAAGTTTGCATTATGAAATGAACAAATTGCGAAGCCTGAAAGAAACTGGGGGAAAATGAAATAATGTTATCATGCACAAGAAGTGAAATGTGGAGACAACTCATGAAACGAAGCGCCATACACATGGATTTCATAAACAGCAAATGTGATGTTGCCCTGGGAACGTCAGACAGGTATGGAAGGAATAGATGGGATACTTGTTATGGACTATATGACAGTGTAGGGGTCGTTATCACAACGAAGATAGCAGCTGGAAAAGTACAAAGCAGTTGCATTAAAATGTTCTGTAAAGATTATTTCCATTCCAGACCAGCACTCAGCAGTGGACATAGACCTGTGGGGAAGAAGGGTAAGAATGAATGTAGTTCCCAGAAGCCGTAGACAAGCCCGTCACCGGTGCTTCAGATTGCAACTGTATAGTAACACCAGAACAAACGCTCTTTGATTCCACAATTCAGACCAAAGCTGACTTGACTTTCCCGTCGAAATGAGAGAGTGATCTCGGTTGCCGTGTGAGAAAAGCTGTACAAATTGACATGTTAAGCGTTGGTTACATCGTGTTATAAAGTAAAGCAAGCTGGCTACATCATGTTATAAAGTAAAGCAAGCTGGCTACATCATGTTATAAAGTAAAGCAAGCTGGCTACATCATGTTATAAAGTAACTCTGGGCCTTTGAGGTGCTGTAAGTTCAAAGTCTTTCAAAGTCACCAAACACACTGTCGCCTTGATCTTTAAGAGGAAATTATGAATTTAACAGAAGGCGGTAAGAGGGAAAAATAAAAAAGACCAACATCAGGAAAATGAAAAAGTGGAAGAAAAACGAATGAAATAAAGAAAGGAAAAACAACAACAACAGAACTATGATGGGAAAAGCTACAGTCTGTCAGTGGCTGATTGCATGATCAAGTCAAACTGATTGTTCTGAGAGTCAAAATTCTGGTACAATGATTGGGAAAATGAAAAAGAAAAAAGAGAAAAATGAAAAAAGTAACGAACAAAAAGCGAAAAAAAAACAGGGAGGTGAAGGATAAAAAAGGTGACGAAGAAGGAACAAAAGGAAAAAATGTAACAGACAGACAGAGTAAACGAACGTATAAATGAAAGAATAAATTGAAAGAAGGAAGGCAGAAATAGATCGAAGAATAAAAAAACTCCAAACAAGAAAAAAATAAAGTCAGGAAAAGATATTTTAATGAAGTAAAGAAACAAAAATAACAAAGAAAAAAAAGAAGAAGGAAAGAAACGAACAAGCAAAGCAAACTAAAAAACAAACCCCCTCATCACCAGTCCACTCTGACACGCTGCCACTTCACAAACTCAGGCACGCATCGTAAAGCAATCCCTAAACGAGGCAGAAAACCCCAAAACAAAACCCAGACACACACTACGCCGCGGTCTTCAGACAGCGCACGCCCATCAAAGATCAGCTTAAGGCCATGTCACACGAACAGTGTATCTGGGTAAAACACGTCATTTAAAGACGCTCCGAACAGTAAGAAAGATGAGCGTGTCGAAGCACGTCACGCGATGAAACGTGTTGGGCAAGTGTTCAGTTGTTAGACTGCGCAGCTGAATTAACGACCGTTCATAAAATTCACTGTCGGTTCGGTCACAA
>CM065722.1:79755497-79760497 GCA_033310375.1 Conus canariensis | reverse complement strand
TGTCTGTCTGTCTGTCTGACTCTCTGTCATTCTGTCTGTTTCTCTGTCTCCCTACGTCATTCTTGAAGTATGTATTCTTACATCTTTTCATGCCGATATAAGTGTGTGACCTCCTCCCTCCCCACTCCACCTCTCCCTCTCTCTTTCTCGTTTAGATATGTGTGTGGAGCGGGGGGAGGGGGGTGGGTGGGGTGGATGGCCGAGGTGCAACCAGAATGGAGAGGAGAGCGAGAGAGTGGAGAGAGAGAGAGAGAGAGAGAGAGAGAGAGAGAGAGAACAGGCAAACGAACGAACGAAGTGTACTTTACAAGGGTAATGGATTAAGCTAAAATCCTTTTTTTCACATCCAGTCCTCTGGGCAAGCACAAAAACGTATACGTAGTAAGAAACATAAATCAAACGACATACGTGAAAAATGCAACAACATTTATGCACGAGTACACGAGTACTTTTGAAAGAAAGAATCCATTCAACAACAACAAAAAGAGAGAGAAGAGAGAGAGAGAGAGAGAGAGAGAGAGAGAGAGAGAGAGAGAGAGAGAGAGAGAGAGAGAGTTTACGAAATGGGTAAACACAAAGCAAAGCAGAGAGACAGCCGGCGAAGTGCAGATAAATGGCAAGGTGGAGTGTATTGTATCCGTCCTTTGCGTCACTTCCCAATTCTTACCTGCATGGGACTGGAGTAACGGTCCACGCGCACCGAAACAGTTGCTTCCCTTGGGACATGCAAATAACTGAAATGTCGCCGTTTGCCTCATTAGACCGATTCAATATACTACTTCGTCGATCAAGTCGTAACCGTAACTATATGTTCAGCGGAAATTTGTCAGAATCTTATTGATAATAAGAGCAGGTCCTGGATCCGCTATTTGATCTAGATCCAACTGAAACTGAATGCCCTCGCCCATAGGCTACAATTTCTCTCTTTTTTTTCTTTCTTTTTCAGTTTCATGAAAATCAGGTCCGTAGTTCTTTCATTTTCTTTGTTGTTGTTGTTCTTTCAAAACAGATTTTTGATTATCGTTCTAATCGATCCTGTATGTGTCGTTGAACTTGGATCCAAGTACGGATCCACACAAACATTTAATGGGTTTATTCCTAGCCCACGATCCAGGACGAAATTTGCTTGAAATTAGTTCAGTACCTTTTTTGTATGATTCTGCCGACAGACTGAGAGACAGACAAACAGACAACAAACTCGGGTATTAACATGATAAGCTTAATAGAGATGAAAGTATCACACACAGAGCACACAACCCTTCCAAACAAAATATTCGTCTACACTGTTTCCTTTAAATAACACCAAATGTTGTCGTTTGTAGCTCAACAGTTAATTCCCGATTGGCCATGTTGTTGTTGTTGTTGTTGTTGTGATGTTGTTGTTGTTATCATGGTCCCCTGACGACTGGCAATATCGGTCCACAGCCTGTGTTTGCACCTTATCAACAAGCAGCAAACAGGAATCAGCCGAGTGTGGAATCTTTACCCCCTTTGAAATATTCTTTGTGATTGTCACACATTCTTCACAAAACGTGAACACTGAAAAGTAAGTTTTCTTCTTTATTTCATTTGATACCTGTAGAAAAAATGGGTTACTGTTTATATTAACACTTTACAGTTATCATGTTACATTTTCCGTAGCCTATTGAACAATTCACATGGGAAATAACTCTTTCTTTTCGTATCAGATATTTATTACCTTTCCTGGCAGGGATCAAAGCGCAAATCCAGGATCCGTTCAATCCTGACGAAAATCTACGCTCTCCACTCCACACCTCACTACCAGGCACTGCCGCTGCTGGCACCTCCTACCCCTCAGACTGAGACACAAATATTCTGACTATTTTTTGCACACATCTGTACACCGTTCTTAAAAAAAAGTCAAACAAGCAAATGAACTCAAGCAGGCTATTTCCTAAAATCAACATCTGCCACCATCAGTAAAATACATGTCTGATATAGTGTAAACCTGACTAGGTATATTACGGAAAAGTCAAAACTGAAGAAAAGGCAAACTATTTAGAGTAAGATCAACTAAACGCAAAATAGCGTGAAAAAAACAATAACTGGGCGATCGAAATCGGGAAACAAAATCCGAATGAAAACAAGAATCGCAACAATTGCGATGAAAAAAAAAGGATTCGAAAGTTCATGGGGAAAAAAAGATAAAAACAATCGAAACTAAAACAAAAGCTGGTTAATCCACTTCTACGTGTCTGTGCATGCAATGTCATAACTCATTGGTGATGGCATGTCCAAGCCTTCTGAACTGTCAAGTGTACTATTCCTCGTTGCAAACTGGATCATCTGTTGGCGCCTGCAGGGTGCTGCAGGCTGTGGAGTGTTTCTCTGTCAGGATCTGTGTCTGATCGGCTGACTGGATGGTTTTGTTTGCTGTTGCTTTTTCTTAGTTTTTTTTCATCATCGTTGATTTTGTGCTCGTTGATTGTTTGGTATGTTGTTCAGCAGCGTTGTGATGAGCACACAGTCTATGGCCACTTGGATTTCTCTTCACTGCCTGGCATCATAGAGACACTTGACAGCGAGCGCACTCATATGCACGCCACGCTCACACAACACAAACACACACACACACACACACACACACACACACACACACACACACACACACACACACACACACACCTCCACTTATGCACACAAACTCACACGCCTACGTGCATAGATGAGAAGAGTAGATAGAGCAAAACACACAAACACACAAACACACAGACAAAAAAGCTTTATTTATTCATGCGTTAGCAGTCGTTTACTGCCATATTTCGAAGGAAAACAAAATATCATTTCGCCGGACAAAAGGGACAAACAAATTACCAGACAAAACACGGCGCGGTTGACCCTCTCTTCTGCCTCAGGCAAGATACACACCATTTAGGAAATGGAAACTGTGACGGTCTCCGACGCTCCCCCTCGTTATTAAAATAATGGATGCAGGGGGGGGGGGGGGTATAGACAGAGGCATTTACGTTTTCACAACTTAAATGCGCTCTCGCATAGGCACACGCACTCTGTCACTCACATCGGGCCCGCACAAACGTGACGGGAAACCAATAACATTTCCGAGCTCCCACCCATCACTACACAACAACTTATCTGTATTCTACAAAAATGTAAACATCACACAGATAATCTCATAATCGCATCCCGTTTCCTTCAATTACTCTTAATTAACCTGGAAAGACAATATTTCACTATTCTGTTTGCACACTTATAAACTTAAGAACAAATGAAACGTCCAAAACTTGCCAGTATTCCTTGGTTGAACGTCAGTTTCTCTCATCCCACTGTGCGACTACGAGCTGAAGCTGCCACACTGTTGTGTCCTCCCGATTGGCCAAATCCCAGTTGGGGGACACAGGCAACGTAGCTTGAGTCGCACCCTCAGACCGAGTCTCCCGGACTCCACGGCACTTCACCCTCTCCACGGAAAGGGCTCCTCTGTCAGCCTCTCCCACTGGTCTTCTCTGGCTGCAAACATTCACCGTTGTCTGGCAGCTCCCTGTCTAGGCTCCAACAGACTGACACGTCTTGCTGTCAACCGTCCCCACACGGGAGACAATTCTTCTCGTCGTCGGCTCCGAGGCTACAGCAACCTTCACTGTCTACGTCCCCACCCAGGAGACAATTCTAAACCGTCGTCGGCTTCAAGGCGACAGCAAACCTCTGCTTCTCGCTGTATTTTCTTGAGCCCTCAGCAAGACGGGATGAGCTCACTTTCCCTAAAGTGAGTCACACACTTCCTGGTTTTCTGAGCATCTTATATCCAGAACCCGAGTTTAACTGGTTCAACTAATGGAATCACTGGCACACACACACACACACACACACACACACACACACACACACACACACACACACACACACACATCACACGATTTGTACCAATAACTCCTCGAATTATTTTTCTTCCACCAATGGAATCACTAGTCACCTACACATACACACACACCACAGCTGCTAGCACCAACAAAGACTTGGGTACCAAGTGGTTAATGCATAACCTCCAATTCAGACTCATGTCCGATTCCCTGAAGCTACCCATTGTACAACAGCCTGGACCTCACCACAAGCCAGGACTGATGCTTCCAGTATTTACTACACTCTATAGACAACAAGGTGCAAATCACTCAATAGGCCGAAGCCTTCCATTCATTCGTCAGGACAAGAACGACTGAATGGTCATTGTACCCTGCCTGCAGGCCGACGGTCACCAAACCGTGACGGTCACCTGACACGATCGCCTTCCCCTCAGGTCACTGGGACCCCCGGTGAATAGCCAGTGGTCGTGGTGGACATTCTCCTCCACCCAGGACCGGCAGGTCGGCATGTACTTGTCACTATCCCTCGGACATGCTTCCCAGTAACTCTCCCTCCTTCCGTATACGACTTGGAGTATTTCCCTCTGGTGATGCCTGAGTTCGCACACTTGAAGAACCCAAGGAACTTGCTCTCAACAACAACAAAACTACCCTTAATTTGCCTAAATGCTCGAGAACATTCAGCCGACTCATGACAGAAATGAAGAATTATCAATCACTTGTCTTCTCAAACTGGGCGCAAAACGGACGTTGAATCATACTGTTTCGTGTTATTCCCCTTTGTTTATGAGCCTGTTTGACGGCCCAGCTGAATCGGTCCCGCTGTTGTCTGCTGAATTGAAATTATGCCGAAACTAAACATGACTACCTGCCAGTTTACCTCCAGCGCAACCGCAATCATATTGCACTCATCCAGCTGCTATCTATGTGTATAGCAAACTACCTGCATGCGTGTCTATCACTCTGCCTGGCTACTTTCTCACTGTCTCCCCTCTCCTGCCCCCCAGCCACATGTGGTACCTGCTTCTTACTCCATTTCTATGTATCTGTCGGACAACCCGTCAAGGAATGTGTCCGCCAAGCAACAGTTCCTCCATCGTCCATCCATCTGCCTGTCTGTTTTTCTCCCTCTGTCCATCCATCTGTCTGTCTGTTTCTCTC
>CM065722.1:79742997-79750497 GCA_033310375.1 Conus canariensis | reverse complement strand
GGGATTATTGTAATTTTCATTGACTTGAATCCTATTAAACCCTTGATATGAATAGACATGAAGAATTTGTGAACAATAAAATTCAGATTTGGTACTTCAGAAAGAGACGTCAATCATCATAGATACAGAACTATCTATGGTCGTGATCTGCCTTTTACACTGTGCAGTGAATCATGGGAGATTGAATTACACTATTGTTCTTTTTCCTGACATCAGGAACATTCAGGATAATTATTGAAGCTTAAACAATATGGGCAGCCTTCTTATCTACACTGGTCTTGTTGGTGTCTTCATGTCTACAAACGACGTTATTTTTTTCTGCATTTAAGGCATTATATAAAACGTTAGGCTTTTCATAAGAGGAACCGCATGTCTATATCAATCTTCATTACAAGTACGTTCTATGACTGTTATACCTCTTGTTTTAACTTGTTTACTTTTATCTTATGTGCAACCACCTCTTCGTCAAGCCCGTTGATAAATATCATCTCTCTCTCTCTCTCTCTCTCTCTCTCTCTCTCTCTCTCTCTCTCTCTCTCTCTCTCTCTCTCTGCTTTGGAAAATCAAAGGATATAAATAGAAAATCCTGCTTACAATCCAACAGCCATTTGACGGTAACGCCGTCTGTGCTATTGTTTGTAGAATGAACACACCACACCCACCAACCTGCCCACGCACACCCACCACACACACATACTCACAAACACACACACGCGCGCGCGCGCGCGCATGCACTTACTCACTTACGCACGCACACACACACAACACACACACACACACACACACACACACACACACACACACACACACACACACACGCCAGCACACAAATGATTGCGCGATCACAAACATTCTAATGCTGAATGACAGACAGCATCCCCCCCCCCCCCAAAAAAAAAAAAAAAAAAAAAAAAAAAGGGTGGGGGGTGAGGGGGGACAGCTGCGTGTGAAGACGTATAAATGAGGACTACACCCAGACTTGGGCTCAGCTGCCGCTCACTACAATTTCCAGCAGTATTATACACATCACAGTTCCCCAGACTACTTCTCTTCCCTCAAATTCGGCAACCCCCTCCCTCAACCAGCCACCCGCCCACCACTGCCCCCCCCCTCCCCCTCCTCCAAGACCAGACGATCCTCACGGCTGACTCAACAGTCGTGATCAGTCATGTCTCCTCTTCGTCCGTTTCTCTCGGCGACAGAACAATGAGTGTATGCAGAGATACCCGTAAGTGGGTGACCTGATATAGATCACAGTAATTCTACTGGGGATAGACTCCCTCATCCATCCGGAATGATGGGTCTGGCCAGAGCCAGAGGGAGGGGCTACAGGAGAGATGCAGTTCATCAGCACCATTCTCTGTGATATCTTACAAACCCCTCCCCTTCCCTCGCCCGCCCTCAACATCTGAACCAGCCCTATCGCCTTCCTCCTCCTGATAAGTCCAGACGTGAATGAGACCGATGAAACAGACGTGATACATCATCTACGTGGCTGGGTGCTGACGTAGATCACCGTGGATGTCGGTATTGGGTCAGAGTGGTTTTCCCCAGACACTGACTTAGGAACTCTGACCAGAAGCAGTCAACATCACGCCCCAATTAGCAATGACCATTCGACCGAACAGGCATGAGGTTTTCTCGCAATGCTTCGGATTTCTTAGAGAACTTGCAGCAGCGTAATTCAACGAACACACACACAAATTCGCTTACACACACACACACACACACACACACACACACACACACACACACACACACACACACACACATACACCACACACCACACACACACACACACACACACACCACACACACACACACACACACACATATATATATATATATATATATACGCGCGAGCGCATAGAGAGAGAAAGGGAAGAGAGACAAAACAAGACAAGACAAGACAAAATTCTTTATTTACGAAGATAATAGATAAGCACTGATGTGCTTTTTTAACATCCAGTCCAAAGAGAGAGAGAGAGAGAGAGAGAGAGAGAGAGAGAGAGAGAGAGAGAGAGAGAGAGAGAGAGAGAGAGAGAGAGAGAGAGAGCCGGGGTTAACATGAATGGAGGGGCAGACTGATGGGCAGTGTATGGGCTCCTAGTAAGACACACAGGCGGAGAAATAGAATCACACAGAATGCAAGTTGTGACTGTAAACTAAACTTCCTCTCTATGGATCTGGTCACAGCCAGTGAACGGTGAGGTGCTGGCTGCAGCACCTATCTGACCCAGCTTACGTGGATCTGGTCACAGCCAGTGAACGGTGAGGTGCTGGCTGCAGCACCTATCTGACCCACCTTACATGGATCTGGTCACAGCCAGTGAACGGTGAGGTGCTGGCTGCAGCACCTATCTGACCCAGCTTACGTGGATCTGCTCACAGCCAGTGAACGGTGAGGTGCTGACTGCAGCACCTATCTGACCTAACTTACATGGATCTGGTCACAGCCAGTGAACGGTGAGGTGCTGGCTGCAGCACCTATCTGACCCACCTTACATGGATCTGCTCACAGCCAGTGGACGGTGAGGTGCTGGCTGCAGCACCTATCTGACCCACCTTACATGGATCTGCTCACAGCCAGTGAATGACGAGGTGCTGACTGCAGCACCTATCTGACCCACCTTACATGGATCTGGTCACAGCCAATGAATGGTGAGGTGCTGCTGCAGCACCTATCTGACCCAGCTTACATGGATCTGGTCACAGCCAGTGAATGACGAGGTGCTGACTGCAGCACCTATCTGACCCAGCTTACATGGATCTGGTAACAGCCAGTGAATGGTGAGGTGCTGGCTGCAGCACCTATCTGACCCAGCTTCCATAGATCTGGTCACAGCCAGTGAATGGTGAGGTGCTGGCTGCAGCACCTATCTGACCTACCTTACATGGATCTGGTCACAGCCAGTGAACGGTGAGGTGCTGGCTGCAGCACCTATCTGACCCACCTTACATGGATCTGGTCACAGTCAGTGAACGGTGAGGTGCTGGCTGCAGCACCTATCTGACCCAGCTTACATGGATCTGCTCACAGCCAGTGAACGGTAAGATGCTGGCTGCAACACCTATCTGACCCACCTTACATGGATCAGCTCACAGCCAGTGAATGGTGAGGTGCTGACTGCAGCACCTATCTGACGCAGCTTACATGGATCTGGTCACAGCCACTGAGGGGTCAGGTGATGGCTGCAGCACCTATCTGACCCACCTTACATGGATCTGGTCACAGCCAGTGAATGGCGAGGTGCTGGCTGCAGCACCTATCTGACCCAGCTTACATGGATCTGCTCACAGCCCGTGAATGACGAGGTGCTGGCTGCAGCACCTATCTGACCCATTACATGAATCTGCTCACAGCCAGTGAATGGTGAGGTGCTGGCTGCAGCACCTATCTCACCCACCTTACATGGATCTACTCACAGCCAGTGAATGGTGAGGTGCTGGCTGCAGCACCTATCTGATCCAGCTTACATGGATCTGCTCACAGCCAGTGAACGGTGAGGTGCTGGCTGCAGCACCTATCTGACCCACCTTACATGGATCTGCTCACAGCCAGTGAACGGTGAGGTGCTGGCTGCAGCACCTATCTGACCCACCTTACATGGATCTGCTCACAGCCAGTGGACGGTGAGGTGCTGGCTGCAGCACCTATCTGACCCACCTTACATGGATCTGCTCACAGCCAATGAATGGTGAGGTGCTGGCTGCAGCACCTATCTGACCCAGCTTACATGGATCTGGTCACAGCCAGTGAATGACGAGGTGCTGACTGCAGCACCTATCTGACCCAGCTTACATGGATCTGGTAACAGCCAGTGAATGGTGAGGTGCTGGCTGCAGCACCTATCTGACCTACCTTACATGGATCTGGTAACAGCCAGTGAACGGTGAGGTGCTGGCTGCAGCACCTATCTCACCCACCTTACATGGATCTGGTCACAGCCAGTGAACGGTGAGGTGCTGGCTGCAGCACCTATCTGACCCAGCTTACATGGATCTGCTCACAGCCAGTGAACGGTAAGATGCTGGCTGCAACACCTATCTGACCCACCTTACATGGATCAGCTCACAGCCAGTGAATGGTGAGGTGCTGACTGCAGCACCTATCTGACCTACCTTACATGGATCTGGTCACTGCCACTGAGGGGTCAGGTGATGGCTGCAGCACCTATCTGACCCACCTTACATGGATCTGGTCACAGCCAGTGAATGGCGAGGTGCTGGCTGCAGCACCTATCTGACCCAGCTTACATGGATCTGGTCACAGCCCGTGAATGACGAGGTGCTGGCTGCAGCACCTATCTGACCCACCTTACATGAATCTGCTCACAGCCAGTGAATGGTGAGGTGCTGGCTGCAGCACCTATCTGACCCACCTTACATGGATCTACTCACAGCCAGTGAATGGTGAGGTGCTGGCTGCAGCACCTATCTGACCCAGCTTACATGGATCTGCTCACAGCCAGTGAACGGTGAGGTGCTGGCTGCAGCACCTATCTGACCCACCTTACATGGATCTGCTCACAGCCAGTGAACGGTGAGGTGCTGGCTGCAGCACCTGTCTGACCCACCTTACATGGATCTGCTCACAGCCAGTGAACGGTGAGGTGCTGGCTGCAGCACCTGTCTGACCCAGCTTACATGGATCTGGTCACAGCCAGTGAACGGTTAGGTGCTGGCTGCAGCACCTGTCTGACCCAGCTTACATGGATCTGCTCACAGCCAGTGAACGGTGAGGTGCTGTCTGCAGCACCTATCTGACCCAGCTTACATGGATCTGCTCACAGCCAGTGAACGGTGAGGTGCTGGCTGCAGCACCTATCTGACCCAGCTTACATGGATCTGCTCACAGCCAGTGAACGGTGAGGTGCTGGCTGCAGCACCTATCTGACCCACCTTACATGGATCTGCTCACAGCCAGTGAACGTGAGGTGCTGGCTGCAGCACCTATCTGACCCACCTTACATGGATCTGCTCACAGCCAGTGAACGGCGAGGTGCTGGCTGCAGCACCTATCTGACCCAGCTTACATGGATCTGGTCACAGCCAGTGGATGGAAATGCTGACTGCAGCACCTATCTGACCCACCTTACATGGATCTGCTCACAGCCAGTGAACGGTGAGGTGCTGACTGCAGCACCTATCTGACCCACCTTACATGGATCTGCTCACAGCCAGTGAACGGCGAGGTGCTGGCTGCAGCACCTATCTGACCCACCTTACATGGATCTGGTCACAGCCAGTGAATGGTGAGGTGCTGGCTGCAGCACCTATCTGACCCACCTTACATGGATCTGGTCACAGCCAGTGAATGGTGAGGTGCTGGCTGCAGCACCTATCTGACCCACCTTACATGGATCTGGTCACAGCCAGTGAATGGTGAGGTGCTGGCTGCAGCACCTATCTGACCCAGCTTACATGGATCTGCTCACAGCCAGTGAATGACGAGGTGCTGACTGCAGCACCTATCTGACCCAGCTTGCATGGATCTGGTCACAGCCAGTGAATGGTGAGGTGCTGGCTGCAGCACCTATCTGACCCACCTTACATGGATCTGCTCACAGCCAGTGAATGGTGAGGTGCTGGCTGCAGCACCTATCTGACCCACCTTACATGGATGTGGTCACAGCCAGTGAATGGTGAGGTGCTGACTGCAGCACCTATCTGACCCAGCTTACATGGATCTGGTCACAGCCTGTGGGGGGTGAGGTGCTGGCTGTAGCACCTATCTGACCCAGCTTACATTCGGTTTCGCCACAAAGCCGGGGTTATTCCGTGGAATCGTGATATCACGCCACGTACGTACACTCCTACATACATGCATGAGGCAAGGCAAACGCAATACAGAGACTCTCTCTCTCTCTCTCTCTCTCTCTCTCTCTCGCTCTCTCTCTCTCTCTCTCTCGCTCTCGCTCTCTCTCTCTCTCTCTCTCTCTCTCTCTCTCTCTCTCTCTCTCTCTCTCTGCCAATATGCCAACAAACACATCAGACTGACACACGTTCAGATACAGACAGGCAGGAGAAGGAAAAGGTCCGCAGACTGCTAAAAAGGAGGCACAAAGCTTTTAACCCAGCCTATCCTTTCCCTCCAGCAAATAGTAGACAAGTGTGAAGGGCTGCAGCTTTTCGATCCGTCCTGGGTCGGATACTGACCAGAGTCAGTCAACAGCATGCTTCTTCTGACCAGAGTCAGTCAACAGCATACTACTTCTGACCAGAGTCAGTCAGCGTGCTTCTTCTGGCAGCGCCTGTTTGACCCGCATGAAATGAGGTTTCCTCGCAAAGTTTGGAAATGTCGAAGAGCAGAGTACACAAACGCTTATACTAGCACACAAAGCACCTCAACGCACACACCTGCGAGCGCGTGCACGCAGAGAGAGAGAGAGAGAGAGAGAATACGAATACGAATACGAATACGAATACGAAATTTAATGATTAGGCCTGCAGCCCATATCATGGGAGTTGAGTTCCAAGTACAATATGACAACAATTATAGTGTAACATGTCGAACATTAGACACACTATCAGAACATGTTCACCAATGGGAAAGCAAAAGTACATGCTGGAATACCAGATGAATTGAAACTGGTTTGCAATTCTTTTAAATCAGGAAAAGCCGTCTCAATTGCAATGATTTGAATATAAATGTTGCTAGATTATTTATTACGATACTATTCTGGTTTGCCAAAAGCATTGATAATCTAAAACATGATGGGTATTTATAGAACTTAGCGGGAATATACTGTTCCCTTAGTTCCTTATATTTCGGACATACTAAAATGAAGTGTATTTCCGTTTCTCTAACAAAACAAAATGGGCAGTTCAAATTTTCTCCTGAAACATTTTGACAATGTCGTAAACGATGAGGTCTCAATGATGAGACACCAAGTCTTAATCTAGTCAAAGCATTTCGCACAGGAACATGTTTTACTGTAGTTAGATGAAAACTAATAGATAACGCCGAATTGAATGAACAATAAAAAGAGAATCTATCTCTTGTTGTTATGTCAAAATGCCATTCCTGCTTATAACACTCTATTAATCTATTTTTGAAGGTTGATATGAACAAATTCCAGTTTCCGACACCTTGGCTTTCCCAAACGTGTCCAAAACCATAACGATATAAAAGATTCCGCATGGAGGACACCCAAGTTTCTTTATCTTGATTCTGCAGAGTTAGTAACATGCTATATGCTTTAAGTGGTAACCTATTCAGTGGCATTCTCAGAATGCGTAACCAATATTTCAGGCATTTAACATAAACATTTACAAAAAGTGGATATCGTCCAGTTTCACCATAAGCTAGCATATTTGAAGAATGTATTTTTATATTGAGAAACCTTTTTAAAGAAAAAAGATGAACAGATTCAATTGGCTGAAGATTTGTTCTTATACCCCATATCTCAGCCCCATACGTCAGCATGGGCTGTATTTGGCCATCAAACAGTTTGAAAAATACTGCAGGAGACGAATTACCAATTGACCATAAAATAC
>CM065722.1:79732997-79737997 GCA_033310375.1 Conus canariensis | reverse complement strand
TTAACTCTTTGAAGTCCTTATCTGTCCTCTAATGCCGTTTTCTGACCCGGAAAACCCTGCTTATGGCTTTGGCTTTTATCACAAAATTTGATATCAAACTCATACGGAAACCATCTGTATCCTTCCTTTTGAGATTCATATTTATACTTACATACAGAATATAGATATAGATTTTGAAGTTACTTCAGACGTCTTCAGATTTCTGGAGAACTTGCCATGGACATTAGTTACACCAGAGATCCGTTTTAATCTTGCTTTCTTCGGGAAAGATCCTACCAATTCATCATCATATGAGTCCCTGTACACAGTATTTTGTCAAAAATGTCCGTCATTCCGTAAACTATTCATAGATGGATCTAACTCTGACAAAGGTATTGCAGGCTCTGCTTTATGGTCTGCTGCTGAAAATCGACCATTTCCAAAATGCATCCCCTCCGTTAGTTCTGTCAATACCGCCAAACTGACTGCTCGGATTTTGGTACTCAAAACAGCCTTCCAATACAAGCATCGTTTTTAACTGTTTTGCCGCTTTGAAAGCAATTGTTGGCCATTACATCAAGCAACTATCCAAGCAACCAGTTTTTGAACTCTTTTCTTCTCTGAAAACTAATAGTTACAAAACTGTTTTGCTTGGATACCTGGCTTTGATGCCAATGCAAGCAAGCAAACCAGTTAAGTGTTTCTCAAGAAGGCCTCGATGGAAACAATGTCTAACACGATGGAAACAATGTCTAAGTCCTACATTTCCCCGATCTGTAACTCAAAGCATTACGTTTTGTGGAAATAAAGATCTAGCAAGAGGATCCGAACATCCGAACAGGACACAAGCTTTTCCAGATCCGGTCCGACTCAAGCAGTTCCTCCCATCTGCTCTTGGGAACCGCAGGGAGGTGATGGTGCCACTGGAAGGCCGTTACACACGGTTACACAGTCTACGCCTACTCATACCTTTTGAAAGAAGATGTTGGACCATGGAACATAGCATATGATGAGCTGGTTACTCACCTTCTCGTAGAAAGCTGAGACTTGCACTCGTACTATATGTCAGTCTCCTCTTCAGAGATGTTCATCCACTCTCTTTTTTGAAGTTTTTAAAGTAAGTAAATTTAATCCTCTATGGCCACATATGATTGCGAATAAATGGTTTTAGCTTTCTTGACGGATAAACGTATAATGTTCTTGTAACCAGGATTTTTGTTTCTCTTATGCAGTCTTGTTTCCTCGTTTCATCTGGATTTGTAGCTTTACATGGCTTATATTGTCGTAAACAACGCAATCAATTAAATACATTGTCTCTACCCATTTTCTTTCTTGCCTTCATTCCCTTTCTGAGATATTCCATCTGATTTCTTCAAGTTAATATTTTTCGTTTTGTCTGAATCCATTTGATTGATGACAGACCTTGTTTGTGAGCAGGCGTTTAAATAGTGACTTTCTTTGCTTTGACAAACCCGCCTTGGCACCTCAATGTGCACATGGCTCTCTTTTTACCTTGCCTCCAGCCTTGATGTGGCCACAACGGTCGGCTGGCCTGTAAACTTCATGAGTGGACTGCTTACCTTTATACCCCTTCCCCCATTCCATTCTGTTTTGTCTCTTTTGCTGTTGTCGTCTTTTTCTTTACTCCTTACTGTCTCTTTTAAGAGGAAAATCACAGGTCTCCATCCCACCATACACACAGATATAGACACACGCGTTTGCGCGCGTGCCTGCGCCCGAGTTCTCTCTCTCTCTCTCTCTCTCTCTCTCTCTCTCTCTCTCCTCTCTCCTCTCTCTCTCTCTCTCTCTCTCTGAGATGCAAAACTTTGTGAGGTTGAAAGTGACACTAAGAAACTTACCAGCTGTTGCCTACTTGGATTAGTTTTAAATTCAATCGAGGTCTGCGTCTTTCAACATTTACTCTGAACGCCACCCTGGGGAGGTGGAGAGCTCTTTCAGTTCAACTGCATCCCAGCCCACTCTCTGGAAACTCGGTCCTAGTAATTCCCTCTATCCCCTGGCTCTCTTTGACGTTGGCCTTTTTCTGCATCCTTCTTCACTGAAGTCTGCTGTGCTTACCTCTTCATCTGTCGTAGGTGTACAAAGTCTTTACATGGTTTTTTCCTCGCAGTAACGCACAGAATCTAGTTTTTTTGCTTTCAAATTTGTTCATTAGATAGTTTATCAGCCAACGTCATTCAGAGTATAAAGGAAGTCTCCATTTTGCAGTGTCTGCTCATTGACCATTTTCGGGTGTTTCTGTGCCACCGTTATGTTTTCATTACTTCGTTATTTTGCAAAGTTCCATAAGCTGGGGATGACAAGACAAGCAGAATAGTCGGCAATCTCAGCACTGCCTAGGTTTATCTGCTTTATGTATGTCAACGTTTTACCACCGTTTTATGTATTGATGCATACTTAGCAGGCGATCACGTTTGTTGTTTTGTTTTTCGTGTTCAGAAAAGGCTTTCTTTTTCTTTGAGGTGAGGACTTAAATGAGCCTGTGTGTTCAGCTGGTCTACATTTACACTGAACATCACCCTGCTTGTTTGCGTGTGTGTCGTGCGAAGACCAGTGTTCTGTTTTGAGACCAGCGATGCATATGTACGAGTATTTCTATCAACATAATAACAGAAAAACAGCTTCATGAATATTATCATTTAAATGTATTAATTTTAAGGTTAATAGCTATGTCAGACGAATTTTCCAAACAACTACATTCAAAATAGACAAAATGACAAGTGAAAAACAGTTCCACACTGTAACAATTCAATAATAACTGAATGTAATAGTGTCGTTCGGTGGGGAGACTATTGCACTTTATGCCTGGAAAGTTTCAGTGCGCAAATCATGCGTTTCTTTCCCGAACTTGCTTTTCAATTTGTTTCGGTCTTGGCTTTGGCTCTGGTTTCCTGCGCTGGCTGGTCATAACAAAAATGAATTCCGAAACTTAATGGGACCAAGTCCACGACGTGACAAACCACGTCTTTGTTGCGTAGGCAGAGAATTACTCAGAGAAATTGGTCATCGCAGAAGAGAATCAGTTCCAGCATTGTGGCGCTGTCTCTGGGGAAGCTGGATCTCTGATACAAAGCCTAGACGTGCGGCTCTTATCTTGACTGAGAGCCGCCTCAGCATCTGTTTCCTGGTTCTTTGCCGGGCTGGGCTGACTGGACCCATTAATATTCCATTAGGCAAATACTCTCTCTCTCTCTCCTCTCTCACACACACACACACACACACACACACACACACACACACACACACACACACACACACACACACACACTCATACACCCCCCCCCCCCCCACACACACACACACACACATACAGTGGCGCACCAGCGCGCTCGCAGGCACACCCACACATGCGGGCGCGCGCACGCTTACGCGCGCGCAAGCACACGTGCATGGACGCACGCATGTAATTGTGGCACAACAATCTACACACACACACGCACGCACGCACGCACTCACCACACACACACACACACACAGAGACACGCGCACGTACCCCACACACACACACACACACACACACACACACACACACACACACACACACACACACACACACACACAACGTTCCGAAACTGAATGGGATTCAACGTTTTATATTGAGTTCTGGAAGAAACAAAACAACGAAAGCACACCCAAGCTCAAATTTTATGCCACAGTTACTGCAGAATACAAACAGGCGGCTTATTTGGAGCAACACACTGACACAGATTGCAGACGAGCACTGACTAGATTACGAATAAGTGCCCATGACCTCCAAATTGAGAGGGGCCGTTATACCAACACTGACAGAGAAGACAGATTATGCACGACATGCCACGTCGTTGAGGACGAACTACATTTTCTCGATGACTGCAAATTATTTGACCAACAATGTTATGACCTGATGACAAGGGTCATAAAAACTGACTTTCCACCACAGACTAACATGACAAAATCCTCTGAGCTCATGTTATTGGACTGCTTCCAACCTGTACTTGCCCAGTATATCCTGTTGTGTTTCTCTCCGGAGACAGAAAATTTAATCAGACTCTGATACACACTGTGCTGTTTTCTTTCTGCTACTAATGTTATGTTGCAAGATGTGACAACGCTGGGATTAGTTTAGTTTAGTTGAATGTCTGAACTTGGTCATCTGTGCCCCACAAAACCTCTGGTTTTCATATGGCAATAAAATTTGTTCTTGTTCTTGTTCTTGTTCTCACACACACACTAATGTCAGCAGACAAACAGTCATTTAATATCAGTTATATGTATATGCTTACCAAAATCCTTCAGCGTGTGCCACGTTAAAGATCATATGACCCTAAATGTCGCCTGTATGTATGGTCCATCTCAGCATCCTTGTCGCATGAGTACAGAGGAATGTAAACGGTCCTGTGACTAGTATGGACGCTGATAATTAATCTGATTGAGACAATGGACAAATATACAAAACGGAATGACGATTCGTGAAGGAAAATATATGGTAACAGGGCTTCCCTTTCATTTGGTCGTTCGCGCTTTTGTGATTGTTTACAGTTAGGTACTTTTTACGTCATTGTCTTCTTCACTGCATTAATTCGTATCCAGTTCTACAGAAAGAAGATATACAACTTAAAGGTAACAAGACTTTCTCTATCATTTTTAATATTTATGGGTAACCAATTCAAAACAACAGTCTTTGTCCAATACCAGATTCGTTTCTAAACTTGTAGTCTAAATCATCAAGACTACTGTTATAAGAAAAAGGGCATGTTCAAAATGTGCGCCTCTAGCAAAGTAATGTAAAAAGAAAAGTAACAGATGATAAATCAGTCGCTTCCATCCATACCTCTAAAGTGTTCTAAAAGCCAAACGCTAAAGGTCTCATTGCATCTTTTCAGGATTCAAAACTGCCTGGAAAAGTATAGACTGTCCGAAAATATGTCAGCGTCATCCTTTTCTAGCAGAATTTACGTTATGCATTTCCTAAACTTTCACCGCCTTTCAAAGCGACAAATTTCGATGGAATCCTATGACAA
>CM065722.1:79722997-79730497 GCA_033310375.1 Conus canariensis | reverse complement strand
GAGTGATCGATGGACACTGAATGATCGATGACCACTGAATGATCGATGACCACTGAATGATCGATGAACACTGAATAATTGATGAACACTGAATAATCCATGAACACTAAATGATCGATGAACACTGAATGATCGATGAACACTAAATGGTCGATGAACACTGAATCATCGATGGCAAACCCTCTGTGAGCAGCTACATTGTAGGAGTCAAAGTCTGACAGGACGTCAATTTCACCATTTCCCTAATTTCCAGTACCTTCCAGCGACATCTATGGAGGCACCCGCGGGCTCACTTACCCTCGAACTCTCAACCTGTCCCTGAATGCTGAGATCAACAAGCACACACAGAAAACAATGATCGTAATGTTTGAGAGTACTTGGGGAAATAAGACTTCAGTATACAATGAATACATCTTCGACATTCGTGTGCGTGTGGTCAGGCCGAAATGACAAATGCATAGCGGGAAGAGGCATTAAGGAGATTTCTTTTACGCTGTCTACAACAGAATAACGGACTCCACGCATAAAACGAAGGCTTCTACTCAGACAAAGTTCCCATCAAGGTTGACCTCCGAAGCACATACATCATATTGCCTACCACAAACATTGTTCGGTACGACGAGAACCTTGCAAAGATGATTCCCAGATGATTCCCAGATGACTCCCTTCATGGAGAACACCCAGCTACACTAATCAGTCCATCCCAGTTTACAACAGTAGAACGTGGACGCACTAAGCAAGAGCGGTGCGAGTTGGAAAGAAAGAGATGGCAACCACCCCAAAAGACGTGGATGTGATCTTCACAGCAGGCTGAGGCATGGAAATGAGGCCTAAAGAGTCTGGGGAACGGATCAAGTCGACTGACACAAACTGACTTGGGCAGCACCACCGTCTCATTGCATATACGACATAGGTCAGTGCATCCAACACAGCCTATGCACCACAGTGATGGACACTTACAGCAAGTTACAACCGGAGGAACACTATTACCACATCGGTTTCTGCTCAAGACCTGTGTTTGGAAGGTGGTTACGAACGATCCCAGAGACATCCAAAGCCCTTTATGTAAACAGGTCCGCTTTTTCCACGGTTGGAATACCTCAGTTGGTAGAGCGCTGGACTTGTGGTCCTAATGATCCTGCAAGTGCAGGTTCGAATCTCCATCGGGCTGTTTCGGTAAAGGGACATTCTTTCCTAGAAATAAACATTTGTTCTGACTCCATTTCCAAAACGTCCCTCGAATGAGACTATAAACCGAGGCTCCGTGTGTGAACGCATGCATCACATCTTGCACACACGTAAAATCCCAACACCAACTTTCAGAAGACACATATACACGTTGCAGGCACCGGAAGTTTAAAAGAACAAACGAAAAAGATTGTAGCTGAATGACGCGAGAAACGACAGGATGTAGCGCCTGGCAGGCAGCTCTTCAGTGGGTTCGACCCGGGTCGACAGCCCCCTGTGTAAAGGAGAGCGTGGATTGTATAAAGCCCTTAGAGCTTTGTGTCTAATGGGGATGGACGTTTTTTAAAGTATTCTTAATGAGAAGGAGGAATAAGAGAACCCTTTTCAAAGCAAACATATCACGTTGGGGGACGATTGGACTCATCCTCAAATAGGATAAGAGTTGGTCCTTTGTTGTATGTCACTTGTTTTTCTTTTCTTTTCATTCCTACTCTGCATGATACATATTTACACAATGTCAATACATTATTTATTGATTGTTCAGTAACCGGTGGTTTTCACTACAATTGATAAACAAGTAAAACTTGAATGAGTCTTGGTGAAAGTGTGGGCGTGCGCGCGTGCGTGAACTTGCGCGCATGTGTGTACGTCTACGTGTGCATATGATACGGACCACTGATTTAAAAAAATGTTATTCAACCATCTTACACAAATCTATGCATTGCAACAATTACAGTAAATACTCCTGTTTGCACGAGCGTGTCTGCGGGCGTGCCATTCTGTGCTTTCACTGGTGGCAAAAGGTAGGTTGATTTATCTGTAGTACACATACTACGGAGGATTCTGTAATGCACTGAACTACATCACTATATATTTTGCCCTTCCACACAACATGATACAAAGATTTCATTACATTCTCTCTCTCTCTCTCTCTCTCCTCTCTCTCTCTCTCTCTCTCTCTCTCTCTCTCTCTCTCTCTCTCTCTCAGCATATAAAGACACTTACAGAGATTAATTGTCGCATTGAACAGTGAAGGAAAAAAATAGTCACACACGCAGGTACGCAGGCACGCAGGCACACACACACACCACACACACACACCACACCACACAACACTCACATATATATGTGGTGTGTGTGTGTGTTGTGTGTGTGTGTGTGTGTGTGTGTGTGTGTGTGTGTGTGTGTGTCTGTGTGTGTTTGTGTGTGTGTGTGTGTGTGTGTGTGTGTGTGTGTGTGTGTGTGCGTCTGTGTGTGTCTGTGTGTGTGCGTGTGTGTGTTTGTGTCTGTGTGTGCGTGCGAGCGTGTATGCGTGTGATTATCTATTTCTTTCCCTTCTCTGCTCATTATGACAATTAAGCTTGTAAGTGCCATTATATCCATCTACCTATCAAACCACCGACTCGGTGAAGCGGTTCACCCAATCATTTTCATCTGTAAAACACAGAAACACTGTGGGTTTCCTGTTCAATCCGTATTTTAACAGACGCTGCGTATGTGTTTTCCATCTGCCAAAACAGCAGCCTAGCACCTTTCTTTCTGGATCGCCTGTGAAATACACCAACACCCTGAATCAATCCGTACCCTGTATACATGCCAACCAAAGACACCTGCCACTCTGAACCGCGGGCTAAATGCTACCGCTCAACCCCTTACCCTCTTCCCACCCTATCCACACACACACACACACACACACACACACACACACACACACACACACACACACACATTTCACACACACACACACACACACACACACACACACACACACACACACACACACACACATCACACACACACACACACACACACACACACACACACACACACACACACACACACACACACACATGCCATCTATCCCTCTTCCTCCTTTCTCTCCCCTCGCCTGGAGGAGAACCTCTGAATGTCATAACGAACCACAGACCAGTTGTCATCTCACGCGCCGGACCTGGTCCCCCCTCAAGCTAACGGGCCTCATCAACGGTTCTCCCGCGGGGAACATTCAGCACTGTTATCTGTCGGGCTCTGGTCCTCTGTGAGGGAGTGCGCGTGCTCCAGTCATTCAACTCTCACTTGCTGCTGTGAGTGGAAATGGTCGGTCTGCCGACAAGGTTCCCCACCCTCTCTGGGGCTATGTGGCAGGGGAGGAGAGTAGGAATTGCACGTTAGGGGGGAGATGGAGAGGGGGTGGGTGTGGGCAGCTGATTGAAGGTCGGGAATGATGCTGCGGGTGGTCGAATTGTTTATAGTTAACGATTGTCTGAGTCGGCAGTGTGCGAATGAACAACACATCCATGGGTACGTGTGATAAATATGTGTGTGAGTGTGTGTGTGTGCGCGCGCGCGCTCGGGCGCGCGTGTGTGTGTGCGTGTGTGTGTGTGTGTGTGTGTGTGTGTGTGTGTGTGTGTGTGTGTGTGTGTGTGTGTGTGTGTGTGGTGTATGTCTGTGTGTCTCTCTGTGTGTTTGTGTGTGTGTGTCTGTCTGTCTGTTAGTGTGTATATTTTTTTCCCGCGCTATTCAAAACAGCGACAGGCGCATGTTCTATCCATGCGTTGTTAAATCACTGAGAATGTTCTTACTGAGAAACTGAGAAATGCCTTATTTAGCGTTTCTTCATCGTAATAGATCAGATGACGGACAAATACAATCAGCTCTTCATTTCCACTCCCAAGTTATCACATACACCCACATGAAATTTCAGTACAGAGCTTGTAATTGTTGCTTGAGGTTCATCACAGACTAGCTACCTCAAATTAAGCAATAATAGTTGCAGTATCAGCAATGCAAAGACCATAAAATCATGACAATAGTTGTAATGATAAATACTTTTCTCCTGATAGGTTCTGCTAATACAGGAAAATTTGAAACCGAAAAATTCATACACGGCAATTACTCTCCGACACAAATATGCAGGATCAAGAGAAAATCTGGAGCACGATATGTCCAAACCTAAGTTTGCAGTTATTTCAGCATTCTCTGTCTGTCCGTGTCTGTCTGTCTGTCTGTCTGTCTGTCTGTCTCTCTCTCTCTCTCTCTCTCTCTCTCTCTCTCTCTCTCTCAAAGACAGACACAGACACAGACACAGACACACACACACAGACACACACACACAGACACACACACACACACACACCACACACACACACACACACACACACACACACACACACACACACACATCGCGCAAGGATGCACACACTCTCCCAACCTCCTCGCCCCCCCCCTCTCTCTCTCTCTCTCTCTCTCTCTCTCTCTCTCTCTCTCTCTCTCTCTCTCTTCTGTATGTCTGAATTTTTGAATTTTTACCTACATGCATATATACCTACCTGCCTGCCTGCTTGCCTACTTCCCCCTCCACCCCCTCCTCTCTCTCTCTCTCTCTCTCTCTCTCTCTCTCTCTCTCTGTATGCCGATTTTGAATTTTTACTACTGCATATATACCTCCTGCCTGCCTGCTGCCTATTCCCTCCACCCCCTCTCCTCTCTCTCTCTCTCTCTCTCTCTCTCTCTCTCATCTCTCTGTCGCCTCCTTCATTCTGTCTGTCTGTCCTTTCTCACTCGGGTTCACTTTCTTTCTCTCTAAATGTGTTTCGTTCTCTCGCTCACTTTCTGTCTCGCATTCTTTTCTCTTTGTCTCTTTCAATGCGCACTGTCACCTGAGAGAGAGAGAGAGAGAGAGAGAGAGAGAGAGAGAGAGAGAGAGAGAGAGAGAGAGAGAGAGAGAGACAATGAAATAAAATATTGAATTCAGCATGGATGTGAATATGGAGGGAATTGACATTTTTTGGTGAAAATTAAATCAACTTACATATCTGCCGTTCACTTACAATAGGGAAATTCTAGTCAAACGCTCAGCGCATTACACATTTTGAGTGTTTACATTTACAATAGCTGCAACAGATATCTATATTTGAAATAATCTTCTCTACACGAACCAAGAGCAAGAGAGCGAAAAAGGGAGATTATGATCCCTCTCCTCGCCCCCCTCCCCCCTCTCCACTAACTCAACCTTCGCTTTTTATCAGTCTTGTTTCTGTATGTCTCTAATTTTGTTTCTCCTGCTCGTGAGATGAGCATACTGACCTCATCGGTATGAAAATGCATTCGGTGTTAAAGGCGATGGTCCTAACTGGTTGTTGGGTGCTATCAAAACTGAGGTCTAACGGGACTGGGTTCGACTGGTAAAGGAACCATGGTACCTCGTGGGACTGGGACCGCACGGAACGCCTGTGATTGAAGTTGATTCCATGGTGTCCCAGTTCCCCTACCGTCCAGTTCAAAAAGGGCCCAGCATTGGCACAAAATGGTGAGTCTTTTTGAATGGTTTCCGTCATGTCCCTCAATACCGTTGAGTCCTAGACTGGGCCCTGCTTGGTCTGGTACCTAGCGCCTTTTTGCCCACTCAGAACATGTTTTCCCCTCGCCTCCTATTCGTCTGCTCATTTCACTTATTAATGAGTTGCAGTCATGAAGTAGTACAAGCAATTATAGCAGGAATTGTAGTTGTAGTAATGGTAGTAGTAGCAGTTGTAGTAGTAGAAGTAGCAGCAGCAGCAACTGCTGCAGTATAGCAGTATCGGTACAAGCAGCAGCAGCGATAGCAGTAGTAGATCTGCTATTACTACCATGACCACTTTTTCTACCACTACTACTACTACTGCTATCACTACTATTACTACTACTACTACTACTACTACTGCTACTGCTACTGCTACTGCTGCTGCTACTACTATCACTGCTACTACTACGACTGCTACTACTACTACTACTACTACTACTACTGCTGCTGCTGCTGCTGCTGCTGCTGCTACTACTACTACTTCTACTACTACTACTACCACTACGACTACTACTACTACTACTACTACTACTACTTCTACTACTACTACTACTACTACTACTACTACTACTTTCCTTCGAGATAGTTTTACTCTTCAGCATTAAATCCTCTCGACATTTACAGTGTGAATCACATAAATCAATGCAGCATGGCATAAAGAGTCACACATAATCCTTGAACACACACACACACACGCGCGCGCGCGTGGGCGCACGCACGCACGCACGCACGCACGCACACGCACACCATACAGAGACGGACAGACAGAGAGAAAGAGACATACAGACAGACACACAGACAGTGAGACAGACAGACAGAGAGAAAACAGACAGACAGACAGACAGAGAGAAAGACAGACATGCAAACAGACAACACACAGACACAACAAATAGATAGATACGGTGTAAATACGAATACGGAGCGTTGCATTCTCATCTTTTCTAACTCTACATCAGAATCCATTCAACCTTTTTGATAAAAGATGTAGTTTCCATACTACTGCTTTGAAGACACCTATGTTAGTCATAAAAAAACAATCATCTTATTACTTCTATTAACACTTTCTCTGCTATCTCTTCAAGAGCACCTTTGCCAGGTGATTTGACTGTCTCTTTCTTTGCGTTAGAAAAAGCAAAATGACTGTAGTTTAAAGTCTCTCACTTTGCATGAAATAAAGCATTAACGATCTTCCAACAGCTTCGCTAGAGCTAAAGCAGTCGCCCTCAGCGCCGATCTTTTCTATAGAGGTTTTGAGACTTTGGAATTACAAAAGGGATACAAAGGAAAATACGCCATACAAAGAAAAGAAAACTTCACCTGAAACAGGACTTTTCCTTTGTCTAAGTAGGCACAGTGAGCTGCAGGGATACAAATTTCGCTGTCAGTGTCATCTACATTACGAACATTCATCATTCCAACCAAACAATTCCAAACAAAATCACCGTCACTACCATCATCTTATCCCTCCTTCCGACCTCTACTACGCTCTTACATGGAAGCCATTGTCTGTGTGTTGATGTGAGTGTGAACGGGAAGACAGAATTATCGACAGACAGTCGGCCGGACAGACACAGAGGTAGTAAATCTTAAGAGAAAAATAAGGGTGACAGAGTCTTTAAGACGGAGAAAAAGATGACGCTTCACACTTTCAGATTTTTTTCCCCCAATATGGACAGTCGCTTTTATACTAAGGCCGATAAATCCCTAAAGCAGACCCCAACTGAGGTGGCTGTTAACATGACGTCATCCCTCAAAGCACAGAACAGACGTCGTGATGAACTGGCTGTGGCGTGCACACTGACAACAGACACGCACGGCAGCACTGTGCCCAATCCCAAAATAAAACGGAGCAGAACAAATATTCTGCCTATGTACACTATGTACAGACACGCGAGTGCCGAAGCAGAATCGGAGTTGAGAGACACCCCCCCCCCACCCACCCACCCCCCCCCCCCCCCCCCCCCGATTT
>CM065722.1:79715497-79720497 GCA_033310375.1 Conus canariensis | reverse complement strand
TATAAGTGGGAAAGGAGACGATTTATACAGGTGAATGTGTACATATAAGTGGGAAAGGAGACGATTTATACAGGTGAATGTGTACATATAAGTGGGAAAGGAGACGATTTATACAGGTGAATGTGTACATATAAGTGGGAAAGGAGACGATTTATACAGGTGAATGTGTACATATAAGTGGGAAAGGAGACGATTTATACAGGTGAATGTGTACATATAAGTGGGAAAGGAGACGATTTATACAGGTGAATGTGTACATATAAGTGGGAAAGGAGACGATTTATACAGGTGAATGTGTACATATAAGTGGGAAAGGAGACGATTTATACAGGTGAATGTGTACATATAAGTGGGAAAGGAGACGATTTATACAGGTGAATGTGTACATATAAGTGGGAAAGGAGACGATTTATACAGGTGAATGTGTACATATAAGTGGGACGGTTCAAGTTCTATTTTCATCCCTCCCTACCGCATATCGCTGTCTCAAGGCTGTCGTTCTGTGCAGGCCACAAACAGCTCGACAGATACACACGGCAGACAGCCAGGAGAATGAGGGCATTTTCCACCGTGCAATCGATCGTTTGTAAGGTCGAAAGCTTTACATAAGCCTGATTAAATCCCTAACGATGACTTTAGTGGCCCTTTCCAATAATGTAATCCAGCACACGGCGGTACACATTCACTGGTGCCTCGCCCTCGCATGCGCAACGGGAGTGCGTGTATTGACAACATGCACAGCAGAAATGCACACAACCCAAAGCCACACGCAATCGGAGAAAAAAAAAATATCCCCCAACTGATCGAGTGTGGACAGCAAAACCGTGGGTGGAGGAGGCAGCTGTGTACTTCGATGGCTTGATGTATCGGGTGAACCTCCGAAGGGACAGCACTTTGCATCTGCTGGGTTATCGCCCATGGGTCTTGACAAGTACAGCCACATGGGGGGCTCACAAAACAAGATCCTTTGATGGAGTCGGACTCTTGGAGGTTACTTGGGCTGGGAAAACGTAGGTTAGATGTCTCTGCAGCCGTTCCCCAATTAAAATGATGATGCGTGAGTTCGCTGAGGTCACGGGCCATGAACACCGAGGGATCTTCGATCTTGTCCGGGATAAAACTCCATTTAAAGTGGTGAGCGGGTTGCTGCAGGAGAATGTGGCAGCAGGGAGCCACGTCTTTCTAAAGAACAGTAACTGTTCAGTGCCAAAGTTTAAGACCTGAACCCTGAGAGAAAGCCCCCCCCCCCCCCCCCCCCCCCCCATTTCTCCGTCCCCTGTCTCCACTACCCAGCCCATCCTTCACAACCCTCATTATTTTGGAACTAAAGACAACAGTTGAGACATGTTTGCTGACTACTCACAGAAACGGGGAGCTAAACCATGAGAAACCTTTACAGAAAACCTTTGCTGAGTCGTCTAAACTTTGAATATAGCATGTATAACGATAATTAATATCTGCTATCAATGCCCAGGTATCTGTGGTTGTTCGGATGCCCACAAGCAAAGAAGATAAAAGAAAATATTAGTAAGTCCACCAACAACGTAAGCAAACAATAACACCAAAGCTGAAACTGAACTATATAGCATATGTGAATGTCTATGAAGGAACTTGTGTTCCTGATATGGAAGAGATTGACTGCTATGTATCTTCAAGACCTAGTGTTTTCTTCTGCTTCTTTTCATCTGTTTCAACTTTCGTTATTTATTTATTCATTACTTATTTATTTCATTCCTTCATTCATGTATATGCTTATTTGTTTTTTTGTTTAGTTATTCATCTTTTCCAACTTTCGTTATTTATTTATTATGTATCTATTTTATTATTTTATCTATCTACATACTTGTTTGTTTGTTTAGTTATTCATTATCGTCATCTCTATTACTACTACTACTATCTATCTATAATCATTAATCTTATGATTCTGTTATTCTTCTGAGTCGAACATCATCTACGCTGATGAACAGTCTTGAACAAACAACCCCCAAACCAATCCTTCACCTCTTTCTTAATTTCTTTCTCTTCCTCGCTATTTCTTTCACGTTTACAAACCTCCATCATCTGTCCTCGACCACGAAACCACAGACACGAACTGCCCCGGCAACATCTGCATCCGTTCTGTGTCAAGGATGGCAGTTAGGAAGACCACCGAGGCTTGTTAATTAGCACCTATACGCCCGGGAAGAAAGGGGAAGAGGAGGGAGAAAAGCAGGCGAGGGGAAGTCGTTTCCATTGGCCTTTACGTGCCACACGTGCACGACGCATTAACGAGGGAATCCATTGGGTCGGTGGCAGCCTTCCGTGCCAGTGCTCTATATATGTAGGCTGTCTGCACATCAAAAGAGGAAACTTTTCAGATCTGCTTCCAAACGGCGGCTGACAGAGGAAATTGCCGGGCGTCAAATGTGTCTAAGTGACTATGGATGTCTGCAGGAAACAAAACAGCTTAGTTTAAGAGGACAACCAGAAAATCATTGACGGGATGTTCCAATATTTTGATGTTGTGTGTGTGTGTGTGTGTGTGTGTGTGTGTGTGTGTGTGTGTGTGTGTGTGTGTGTGTGTGTGGTCGCATCTTGCGTTCCCCTTCAGTGGCATTAAGTTAAGTCGCGGAGCCAACTTGAGTGAGACCACCCCCCCCCCCCCCCACACACCACACACACCCGTTGAGCGCCACGAAGGGTTCCTATGAACGTGTCATGTCATGAACTTCACCATGTGCACAGACGCGGGAAGACATCGAAACTGATGTCCCCATGTAAGCAGGGTATAACGGACCACAGATTTTGAGACGTTTTGTGCTAATTGATGAGGATGAGGTTGATGAAGATGAGATGTAGTTTCATTTTAGTCTGAGCCTGTATGACAGGGCTGAACTTTACGCTTACCTTCGTAATACAGCTTGCCTCAACCAGGCCACACAGACTCAGACATCTGCAGATTTGGTCAAGAAATGTAAGCACCACTCTTAGAGACGAATCCATTAAGTGGATGAAACTAGGCAGTGAAGTTCCAGGCTTCCCAACTGAGCCCAGAACAAATTCATATCGGGGTAGGAACCGGTCGGAGCACAAAAAAAATCCCACAAAGAAATGGCTGACGGGAATCGAACCCACGACTTCCCAGCAGTAACTCACTATTACCACGGCAACTAGTCACGGGTTGAACTTGCTTCTACTTTATGGTACTGTAGAGCACTGTGAAATGTTTTGATAACGTGCTTGATCCTTATCTACTTATGGCACTGTGAACTGTTTTATTAACGTGCTTGCTCCTTCTACTTTATGGTACTGTAGAGCACTGTGAAGTGTTTTATTAACGTGCTTGCTCCTTCTACTTTATGGTACTGTAGAACACTGTGAAATGTTTTATTAACGTGCTTGCTCCTTCTACTTTATGGTACTGTAGAACACTGTGAAATGTTTTATTAACGTGCTTGCTCCTTCTATTTTATGGTACTGTAGAACACTGTGAAATGTTTTATTAACGTGCTTGCTCCTTCTATTTTATGGTACTGTAGAACACTGTGAAATGTTTTATTAACGTGCTTGCTCCTTCTATTTTATGGTACTGTAGAGCACTGTGAAATGTTTTATTAACGTGCTTGCTCCTTCTACTTTATGGTACTGTAGAGCACTGTGAAATGTTTTATTAACGTGCTTGCTCCTTCTATTTTATGGTACTGTAGAGCACTGTGAAATGTTTTATTAACGTGCTTGCTCCTTTTACTTTATGGTACTGTAGAACACTGTGAAATGTTTTATTAACGTGCTTGCTCCTTCTACTTTATGGTACTGTAGAGCACTGTGAAATGTTTTATTAACGTGCTTGCTCCTTCTATTTATGGTACTGTAGAGCACTGTGAAATGTTTTATTAACGTGCTTGCTCCTTCTATTTTATGGTACTGTAGAGCACTGTGAAATGTTTTATTAACGTGCTTGCTCCTTCTATTTTATGGTACTGTAGAGCACTGTGAAATGTTTTATTAACGTGCTTGCTCCTTCTACTTTATGGTACTGTAGAAGCACTGTGAAATGTTTTATTAACGTGCTTGCTCCTTCTACTTTATGGTACTGTAGAACACTGTGAAATGTTTTATTAACGTGCTTGCTCCTTTTACTTTATGGTACTGTAGAACACTGTGAAATGTTTTATTAACGTGCTTGCTCCTTCTACTTTTATGGTACTGTAGAGCACTGTGAAATGTTTTATTAACGTGCTTGCTCCTTCTATTATGGATGTAAGCACTAAATGTTTATTAACGTGTTTGCTCTCTATAGTATGTAGACACTGTGAAATGTTTTATTAACGTGCTTGCTCCTTCTACTTTATGGTACTGTAGAACACTGTGAAATGTTTTGATAACGTGCTTGCTCCTTTTACTTTATGGTACTGTAGAGCACTGTGAAATGTTTTATTAACGTGCTTGCTCCTTCTATTTTATGGTACTGTAGAGCACTGTGAAATGTTTTGTTAACGTGCTTGCTCCTTTTAGTTCTCCCTTAAATACAGCCCGTGAAGTACCAGTTCTCTTTTTATGTCGTGTAACTGTGCCTGATACGGGTTATGCATCTGTAGTAACAATTTAGGGCTATAGGGAATGAGTCTATGGAAGCAGGTTACTCACAAGCTACACGATTCGGTGTGTTCGTTAGTTTGAAAAGAGCATGGAAGGCTGAATGAACAGCAACTGACGAATGTAAACAATCTTGATCTGATTTTTACCCAACAACGAGCCTGATTCAGATCAACGCTCTGTGTGTGTGTGTGTGTGTGTGTGTGTGTGTGTGTGTGTGTGTGTGTGCGTGTGCGTGTGCGCGCGTGCGTGCGTGCGTGAGTGCGTGCGTGCGTGCGTGCGTGTGTGTGTGCGTACGTGCGTGGGTGCGTGCGTGCGTACGTACGTGCATGCGTGCGTGTATGCGTGCGTGCGAGTGTGCGGGCATGCGTTCGTGCTTGCGCTTATGTCGAATTTATAATAAGTCCTGCAGATTTGGGTGTTCT
>CM065722.1:79707997-79710497 GCA_033310375.1 Conus canariensis | reverse complement strand
CAAACAAAATAACAACTAGTTCAAGGTGGCTGTACAAATATAATGAGATACATGACATAAAATAGACAATATAAACCCAAGAAGAAGAACTGGACCAAAAACTGTTTAAAGCTGTATTATTCCTTGTCGAAACGACATTCATCGTGTGTTGAAATTAAAGACCCCCCAAAACATTGTTGATGTAGACACTGATGTTATAAACAACCACATAAGATTAAAACAAGATCTGCTGAGCCGTTATCAGGACACACACACACACACACACACACACACACACACACACACACACACACACACACTTATAATGCAGTAAAATATGAAATTCACTTACCGGCAGAAGCGTGGAGCCGCGGAAGACAGACGAAAAGCAGAGTGGCGAGGCCCAGCCATCGTGCACACGGTATATGAACTCGGAACCTCCTCATGGTAGAGCCCACTTCTCTGCTACCAAGTGTTTCAACTTCCTGTCAGTTAGGCCCGTGGCTTTCACAAGAGTTAACGCACTGTTGTCTGTTGTACAGGATAACATCAATGGCCATCGCGTAGTGTGTACCCTCTTTAATCATGGGAGTCACGTTCCTTCTTTTGCATGGAATGAAACTTTCTCTCATCAGGTCGTCTGCTTTTGCCACTGCCTCACAATTTCCCTGTCAGATACAATAATCTGGAATGACTCAAGGAAGTGAACTCTTGGCCTATCCGCTTGAGCAGCGAGCGACCGACTTATGAACGAAACAAAGCTGTAGTATTTACTTAGTACAAAGACTAATGCATCAAACATATCGTATAACCCTCCATAAACACAAGCCTTGCTTTGTTTGTACACGTCTCTTCGCTGATTGCTCTCTCTGTTTCTATTTCCCAAGGTTTGTGCAGAATCGTGAAATCTCTTAAACGATTTCGGGCACAAATGCCACACGAAGACGCCGATTAAAAGAAATAAAATGTGAAACACAGCTATATCCTGTTTGTCCCTGTCTTTGTAATAAAATGTGAAATACAGCTATATCCTGTTTGTCCCTGTCTTTGAAATGTAATGTGAAATACAGCTATATCCTGTTTGTCCCTGTCTTTGTAACTAACATCAGCAGTTACCAGCAGAGAAACACCTGTACCACTAACCGTGGTTGTCTTTGGAAAATTGTCACGAACACTAACTTTACACATGTGGGTGTGTTCTAACACTGCTCCACGTTAACGTTAGCGTTGTAGCCTGTTTATGTTCTCCGATAAAGGGCCGTAAGGAAAAGTATTATACACAGACAAGAGACAAGCAAAGGAAAGAACAGCCGGCTCTACCCTGCTGAGAATCGGGAACACACAGCGCTGTTTACCACTCTGTGATAAAGCAAGCGACAAACATTTGACTTAGCAGGCCGTTCACAGCTGTAATCCCCTGCCTTAACAGATAAATGCCGTGGGTATGATTCCTCGCCAGTTGATTACTCCATCTCGGTGTCTGGGCGCTGAACGAATCCCACAGAATTCCTCGACATGTGAATGGCGCTCTTACGGAGCTTTTTGGGCCCTTTCGTTCCTGGCGATTAATCTTCTCTTTGAATCCCCTCGTCAAGGTTCCCATTCACAACTGACTGTGATCTTCTTCTCCGCCTGTCACGGCACAGCCACGCATGCTGCATCTGAAAGAAGAACAGATGGACTTAAAGCAATCGTAGTGAACTGTCAGACAGATATACAATGCTTTCGCTGGGACCTGCAATCATTTCTCCGAAGGAGAAAGGTTATGTATAGCATGTTTAGCAACAAGGGGAAATGACTGTACAGTGACGTTCCGATAGGACAAAAACGCTGTTGATTCCACAGTCTATGTAAATGGATAACGATGTGAGGTTGTCAATTGTAAATAATAAATGATGAAATTTTGCACACTGTTGTGTGTGTGTGTGTGTGTGTGTGTGTGTGTGTGTGTGTGTGTGAGTGTGTGTGCGTGCGTGCGTGCGTACGTGCATGCGTGCGTGCGTGCGCGAGCGTGCGTGCGTGTGTGAGTGAGTGAGTGAATGAGTGTGTGTGTTTGTGTGTGTGTGTGTGTGTGTGTGTGTGGCGCGCGCGCGCGCGCGCGCGCGCCGTGTGTGTGTGTGTGTGTGTGTGTGTGTGTGTGTGTGTGTTGTACGTGTTTGTGTGTGTGTGTGTGTCTGTGTGTGTATGTGTCTGTGTATGGATATGTATCAATCTGTCTGTGTCTGTATCTGTGTGTGCCTCTGTCTCTGTGTCTGTGTTGCATGATCCTGATTATTGTATATGATGTCATCTTTACAACAAGTTTCTTGTGTGATATTTGGCCTGATTTTCCACGAACATTGCGTTACTAGAATACAGTCCCACCCATGTTGTTCGCGCGTGTTTTTTGTAGACCAGTCCAAATGGCTTTTTTCGCACAGAATATGACCAGCGAATTCTTTTTGTTGACCTTAGTCCTTTCGCTTGTGCTGAGGACAAGACTGTCGCAGGATCTCGCCTTGTCACATCCGAAACACTAGCA
>CM065722.1:79695497-79700497 GCA_033310375.1 Conus canariensis | reverse complement strand
ACTGTTTCGTTACATTCAGAAATGACATCAATGAAAAGAATGCGGGCATTAGAATTGGAGCTTTCTACTTGCTGCAGGATAAAATGGAAGCATACATACACAACATCCTCAACGGGCCTGTTTGCCCCAAGGCGAACTGTATTGAAGAGTTCGTCGCAGATTTCAGAAAAAAAAGACAAGACGTTAAAAGTCTTTAATGAATAGACACATCAGTCAGCAGGTCTGTTGTCATCACAAGTGACTGCTTTTTACTTTTTTGGAACAAAACAACAGAGATTGCTGATTAGAAACACGATAGAACTTTCGTTTGTGAAAGAGTTTCATGAAAAGTGTGTGTCGAAACGAGAGTAATGTGATCTGCACAGTGTCTGGAAACGTACGATAACATACCATTTGGTCAACTACCTTACTAGACATTTTTGTGATTGAAAATGTTTCCGAGCTTCTATTTCCTGCACTACAAAGGGTGGGGAACACATCCTCCAGGAGTTGATTGAGGTATTGAAGTGGTATTCACTTTGTCAGTCCGTAACAGAGGAATGGTGTACCTACCAGGGAGGGTCAGGTCATCATTACCAGTGGTTTGTTTTTATTTGTATTCTGTGAAAGTTTGATAACCTTCCCAGGTAGTACTGGCATTGCCAGTGAAAATGAGTGTGTAGTTTTGAGACGGCACTTAATGTCTTGAGCGGCTAAACAAAATGATAAGATCAGAGACGTGAACTTGAAGATTAGCGACCAGTGGATGATAGCTGATAGAGTATACACTCCAAAAGAGCTTAAACCGAATAAAATCGACCAGGTAAGACCGATATTTCTTATACACGTCGAGGTGAACATCTTCTATGACAGCCGGGCTGAGTAATTACCTCATAGAAAATGAGCACTTGGACTTGTCACCCCAGACAAGGTACAGGGGAAGTATCTTGCTGTGTAGAGCTTACCACTATGATTTGGGAAGAAATCCAAAGAGCTGATGCAGCAAAAAACAGGATCTTCAAATCATGTGGTTTGATCTGGCAAATGTATATAGATCAGATCCGAGATGACAAGTCACAAGATGTCTCAACTGGGCCTCAAAATGCATCATGTCCTCCAAAACATCAAAGAAAAGCTGAAGTATTTCCATGGCTTGTCAATTATGTTCCTCAAAAAGAATGCACATCATATTGGAACAATCTGGCAGATGGAATAGCAACGTGTCGTGCAATTTCTCAAGTACAGTTTGTGTTGGTACTGGAGGTTTTCTGAAAAGCTACCATGAACTGTACAGATTCAGCAGAACATGGGGATGGATACCAAAGGCCCACCTCTAAAAACCTTCACTGACAACACAAAAGTGCTTTCTACGAAGGAAGATGAGATACGCAAAATGCTGAACTAGTTTAATAAGTTCATCATCACAAAAATGTAGTCTACTTGATTGTGAATAACGATTGTTTGGAGAATGTCATGTCCACCATTAGGATGCTTCATGTTCACCAAGAGTGCTAGCAAGAATCACGTCTATATCGCTGGCAAATTCTGTCTGGCGCTGTCTCATATCATTGGTAGTCTCACTACACAAGGATCCGCAGAAATTCCTCCTGGGTATCTACAGTACACGTGGCATTCCAGTCATCCTGGATGACGAGGATGTCCTTCCTGTCAATCTTGATGACCGTTTGAAGCTGAGAGTAGAAGTCTTCAGTCTGGTCACCAACACGGTCTGGTCTAGGAGCAAATGCACACTCCCTTAATATTACCAAAATAGCAACATTTATTATTTATTTTTACAATATTCGCATTCGAACACGTTTATTGCCATACCATCTACATGTTTACTGACTTGCATGGTCATAGATAGATAGATAGATAGATAGATAGATAGATAGATAGATAGATAGATAGATAGGTACACTGATCGATAAAATATATTTTATCGTACTTGTGCCACTCACCTCCTCTCTCTCTCTCTGTCTCTCTCTCTGTCTCTCTCTGTCTCTCTCTTTCTCTCTCTCTCTCTCTCTCTCCCTTTCTCTCTCTCTCACTCTCTCTCCCTCTCTCTCTCTCTCTCCAAAGTGCCATCACCATAAAGTTTTGGAAGAAAATGATTCTCATACACTGCTCGGCCCCTAACCCAATTACCTGGCTTGAAATTCATTGACAAGGTTTTGGAAGAAATTGATGTCCACGCACTACTTCACCTCACCCTCGACAACAATCTATCTTGGTCTAATGATGTGTTTAATTTTAAACCGGATGATTTTGAACTGAAAAAAGATCAGCTAGAGATAAAATATGTACATGATAGACATACTCGGAAAATTTTCCCACGAATAATACAGTTTGATATTGATTAAACCTCAAGTTTTCCGCCTGCAGTCGTCTCACTTTGCAACTAAACCTCAAGTTGTTCAGATTCAGCCAGTCAAAGCCGCTTAATAGCACTGGGAGGCTTGCACAGACGCTCTCTTACATTTACACTTTCATCTTCTTTCGCACAAGGTACTGACTATACAGAACTAAATGTTCTCCCACTTTATCTGAAATCATGAAACTGTCATTATCAACACAATTATGAGACTATTTCTTTTCACTGTCAAAGTGCCAAGCTATCAGTGACGTCTTTTCCTCTTAAAATTACACGTTTTATTCCTGGTCTACAACTGACCTTTTCATGCTTTCCTTTACGACTTTGGGTGACAGACTCCAAAGTAAGACCCCTGATCATTTGAAAAAAGGAAATATCGTGTCAGTGTGTACAGCTCAATGTCGTATATCTATTGAATGGAAGAGGTGACAAAGACTTTTTCTTTCAGTATGGCATTTTGACCATGGTGCAAATCTTATTATCGTTGTTCCTCTCCAACCACTAGCCCCACCCTCTGTCTGTCTGTCTGTCTGTCTGTCTCTTTCTCTGTATACGTATATGTGTCTATATATCTATATCTACGTATCTGTCTGTCTATTTATCTCTCTTTTAATATATATATACTACTCAAAACAATTGAAGTACCACCCCTAATTTTTGTATGCAATTTTTAAAAAGCTCTGATAAACCAATTAATATTGATAATTGAATAAATTCTGCTGGATAAGCTTACCCGGTTCTCAAATACTACTCCTCGTGCATTTTTGTTATGTTAAAGTCGGTCAGCAGTTATCTACCGCGTCGCATCTGAGGCAAAAAAATCCCGAGAAATTATCGAACTTGTGTCGCTCCCAGATTTTGACACAGACACAGCAAGAAAAAAAAAATGTGATGCACGTGAAAGCAAGGTCTTTTCTGAGCAGAATTGCAATCAGTTAGCACATTTGACGGGTATAAAAAGTCGCGAAATTTAGGAAGATTTAACCACGCCTGCGAGACAACGACTAAGCAACACCGACAGAGGAAGAGCGATAGCATGGTACCAAGAAGGTATTGGCTTGAGGGAGATTGGTCGACGGCTTGGAGTGAGTCACCCAGTCATTCTGAGGCTCAGAGACCGTTGGCTTAACACTGGAAGTGTTGAAGAACAGCAGGGACGTGGACGGACGAGAAGCACCTCCAGACAGCAGGATCGGTTCATTGTTATCGCTTGTCTGAGAGACCGTTCAGCCAGTGCCACAGTACTCCGAGACCAGCTACGACAAGCCAGCAACGTCAACGTCAGTACCCAGACAGTTCGGAACCGGCTCCACGACGCCAACTTGAGGTCAAGGTCCCCAGCAGTGAGATCAATACTGACCCCAGCGCATCGAGCTCATCGTCGGGCCTGGGCAGCATGTCATAGAAGGTGGACAAGAGCTGAATGGGCAACAGTACTCTTCACAGACGAGTCAAGGTTCACCCTCAGGTTCAACGACGGGCGGGTTCGCGTCTGGCGACGTCCTGGAGAACGCTACGTTGACGCTGCCGTCAGGGAGCATGACCGCTATGGAGGTGGGTCCGTGATGGTGTGGGGTGGGTTCAGCCTACGTCACAGGATCCCCCTACACCGTGTTGAAGGCCGCCTGACCGGTGCCACCTACCGCGACACCATCATCCGCCCCCTTGTGATGCCCGCCCTGAGGGCAGTTGGCCAGGGCGTCCAGTTCCAGGACGACAACGCGCCGTGCCACCGCGCCGCCATCGTGAATCAGTTCCTACAAGGGCAGCAGGTGACAAGAATGGACTGGCCTGCCAGGTCACCAGATTTGAACCCCATAGAGCATCTGTGGGACGTGCTGGGGAGGCGAGTGCGGGCCCACAACCCTCCAGCAGACACCGTGGACCAGCTGTTTCAGTTGCTGGAGCAGGAGTGGCAGGCGATCCCCCAGGACACTCTCCGCCGCCTGGTGCACTCCATGAGACGTCGATGTGACGCTTGTTTGAAAGCGAACGGTGGTCATACCCGTTATTAACATCATGACATCTACCATAGACTCTTGTTACTTTTCATTTTGGGGGTATGCCTCTTTAATCAAGTGTAAAACAAAGATAATTTTTTGTCACGGTGTTTGAATAAATTTGAATGGATTGAGGAATAATAAAAATAAAATATTCAATCATTAAATTATGTTCAGCTTTGTTTTCTTTCGAATGACAGCAGTTTTCCTAAGTGGTACTTCAATTGTTTTGAGTAGTGTATATATATATATATATATATATATATATATATATATATAAACTGATAAATTCCAAGGATAAGTACCGAGCACCATACCAGCAACTTACAGAGCAGCTTGGTGTTGCAATGACTGCAAGAAATATTCAATTATAAACAAAGCTTGCTCTTATGTCTTTGATTGAAGAAACTTTCCGCGGCCACTGAGGAGAAACAATCCGGTTTCGAAATATCGGTATCTGACCAGGAGTTATATGTTAGTGAGTTTCCTCCCCCTTGGAGACTATAAGCTTGCTGAAGGCTCATTTTGAGAAGTATTTATTTTATTTTTCCCCATTCACCCACTCAAGCACATACTGTTAGTTAGGCAGAATTATCTACCACTGCAGATATGAATGCTTATCTCCCCCTATTTCTTCAATCTAAGAC
>CM065722.1:79682997-79690497 GCA_033310375.1 Conus canariensis | reverse complement strand
CCTGTCTGTGCTTCATTACGGGAAGAAGTGTCCGTGTGGCCCCTGTCTGTGCTTCATTACGGAAGAAGTGTCCGTGTGATCCGTGTGATCATTGATCTGACCACACCGGAGTGCCAAGGACCTTAACACTCAGCACGAGGCCAGGCAAATGGAGGTGTTAGTGAAAGGTGGAGAAGATAATCATAGAGCGTGCAGTGTCAACTGAAGGTCTGGAGAAGGGGAAGAGAGAGGGGGGGGGGGGGGAGATACACTGGCAGTTTTATGAGAAAGCCGCCCTTACACCTGCTGGCATGGTATGGTGGTTAGGGTGTCGGATTCCTGTCTGGAAGTTTGTGGATTCGATTCTCTTCAGACCGACTAATTTGTCCTTTTAGGATTGTTCAGCCCATGACCAGCTCCTAGACATAGCCGAGTTTGCTATGGGCTCAGTGGGAAGACTGGAATTATACTTTTTTTTTTAAAGAAAGGGTGTTAGTTCCGCCAGACAATACAGCAGAGTACCGGACAAAACACAATTCGTTTCGATCTCTTTGGTCTTCTTCAGGCAAAAAAGAAAATATTTAGGACAATGAAAACGAAGAACGAGCAAGCACTTATCTTCTCTTATTCGTTGCAAAATGGGTGTTGGGTCAATGGAACTGTACACTTGAGTTTCTTCCGCATAATAGATGTGTCACTGAAATTTCCTGATCAAAAACTGCCAGAGTCTGTATCTCTCAGGCCTGGTTCACACTGTCATATACTATGAAGGCAAGTGTAGAGTACTGCTCTATGATACACTTTGTTAACACTGTCATATACTATGAAGGTAAGTGTAGAGTACTGTCTATGATACACTTTGTTAACACTGTCATATACTATGAAGGTAAGTGTAGAGTACTGCTCTATGATACACTTTCAGACCAGAATGGAACTCTATGGCATCATCTCCATCACCCTCATCCTCTTTGAACGGCGTTAAAAGTTTCACAGTTTGTGTCTCTTCTTGCCCTGCACTCACGCGGACCTCAGTTTCAATTTCCTCTCCGTGTCTATGCTCTTGGTAAGATCAGACAAAAGATGCCATTATCGGTGAGTTCTTGAGGACTGAGGCTGGATGGACATGGTTGGTAAGATCAGACAAAAGATGCCATTATCGGTGAGTTCATGAGGACTGAGGCTGGAAGGACATGGTGGCACACTACAGAGGAGGGCACATGCTGGCTTCACAACTTCACAATTGTGTTCCTCAACTGGGGGCCAGGTAGGCTGGCTTACAGAAGGCTCCTCTGAAAACAACCAACATGATTTGGCAGCAGGGCAGTGTCTCCTTCGGTGGGTTGTCCTATTATAACTTGACAAACAATATTCGTCTGGATTGCTGGTGCCAGGGCTGCGACAGAATGACTGGCTTGGGGGCAATACAACTGGAGTTGCTCAAAAGACAAGAGAGCATCAACAAGTTCTATTTTCTTTCCAGTTGCGCACACTATCATTTAAGATGGGATAGCCTTGTATGTTACCAGTAAAAGATGGAGCCGTCCAACTTGTCAAACAAAATCATCTCCTATTTTAAGGCCGACAAGGCACACTGTTAAAGTACTTCATCAGATCCTTTAGTTCTACTCTGAATATAACCTGTTTCATAGTCCTCCAGATATCTCTGGCGAGCGCATACTGGAGAGAGAGAGAGAGAGAGAGAGAGAGAGAGAGAGAGAGAGAGAGAGAGAGAGAGAGAGAGAGAGAGAGGGGTGCTTGTGGCCGATTGAGCTTATCAGCCGAATGAACTTATTGCAAGATACATCCTTATGTTTTGTCTTACAGCCTGTAGTATCAGTACAGTTTAAAAACAAGACTGGAAATTAACAACTGGACGAACGGTTTTGTTGCATTCTTATCAGTGGCGAGAGAGAGAGAGAGAGAGAGAGAGAGAGAGAGAGAGAGAGAGAGAGAAGGGGAGGGAGTATACGAAGCACGTGGGCACTTTCTACAAGAGCAATCGTAACCAGACTGAGAGCAGATGCTTTTGACAGCTGAGTGAAATAACGCGTAGTGAAAGTAACTGGACTGGTGCCTTTGTTCAACGTACTAAAAGTATATTGGCCGCCCCATGCTCTATTTCTATTTCTTGCTTGCTTACTTTCCGTGGGTTGGTCGTCTGTCTCTTCCCTTTTTCTTGTGTCCCTCTTACTTCCTCTACCTTGATCATGTGCGCATACATACACACACACACACACACACACACACACACACACACACACACACACACACACACACACACACACACACATATGCACATGTGTGCTCCAACAATACATAATAAACATTATATCAAATCTGCACACATTCAAGTGTGTGTGCGCATACAAATGCTCTCTCTCTCTCTCTCTCTCTCTCTCTCTCTCTCTCTCTCTCTCTCTCTCTCTCTCTCTCCTCTCGATATGAAATTTTGAAGCAGTCATAAAGAGAGATCCAGTCCACAACACTGTTAGCGGTAACCAATACACAGGAGTTACACACACGTCGTGCATTGAATTGAATGAAACGAACCGTGATGGAGACCAAGCAGGCTGAAACACAGGAGGCTGCAGGTTGGAAATCTATCGGCCTTGACTCAATATCTTACCTCCAGATCGATGTCACGGTCTGGTTGGTTCGTTAATGAAAGATGGAGACCTCTTGAACTTGCTTGTCTGACTCGGTTGTGGTTCTTCTTTGTTGGCGTGGGTCGATGAGAAGGTTGTGGGCCGATGGTGTGTGAGGTGGGTGGTATCATCTGTCTTCCTGCCATCGTGATGGAGGAGTCAGGGTTCACTGGTGTACACCGCAGATAGCAGCACAGGAATCGGGTGTTGAGCAAACATCTATCTAATACGTACGTACGTTTGGGACCATAACAGACATGAACGATAAAGGGAAACGGGGAGAACGAAGGAGATGGGGAAGTGGGGAGGGGGGGGGGGATACCAGGTGGTATATATGGTACACATTTAAAGGTATAACATCCCATGACCATTAATTTTCATAACAATTTAAACATTATACAACCATAAGAATGTACCCTTAGCATTACATCTCATGGCAATTTGAACATGAAATAGTCGTCAACACACGCCCAAACTACTTTCCTTAATCACACTAATCTGATAATATCTGCTGACCAGTTTGTTATAGAACTCTCCAGTTTTCTTCCTCAGGGCATATGCACAGGCAGCAGATGCGAATATAATCATTTGTGATTACAAAGGCCTTTAATATAAAGACTCTTCCTTGTAACATGTTTTCTGGGATATTCTGTCTGCTTCGGTACTAGATTTATCTATTTCTTTACCTCTTCTCCTCACCCCCACTCCCTTTTTGCCTGTCTGTATACCACATTTTCCACCCACTTGTCCTCCTGCCCTTTTGAACACTCGTTTTCTAGAAACATTGTCATCCTTGTCTATAATGGATTTACCTATCAATAGGAAACCTCCTCCTTTAAAACATTATCTGTCTAGAGCTATATTTTCTGTCTCTACACGATTTGTCTGCCAACAGGGACATTCTCTAACTCTTCTTCATGTTACTGGAATTTTTGGAAGTCATCCGTATTCTAAGCCAACCTCCAAACACTGTTAGGGGTAGCTGGTACCCAGGTGCTACACAAACATAATGGACTACATTGATATCAAGATCGGCATCAACATAATTAAATGAACTATGAACAAGACCAACCAGGCTGAAAAAACAGCAGAAGGCAAGTTGGAAATCTATTAGCCTGGCTTAACATCCCAAATCCGGCTCGATGTCGCGGTTTTGTTGGTTTGTTAATTGAAAGACGGAGATCTCTTAGACTTCTTCGTCACTCGGTCCAGTTTTCTTTTGTTGGCGTGGGTCGATGAGAGGAATGTGAACCGGTGGTGTATATCCGTCTCTCGTCTTGCCACCGTCATGGAGAAGTCAGGGTGAACTGGTTTGCACTGTGGAAAAGCCTGTTTAGAAACCGGCTATAGTGCAAACATTTGTCATGTAGACAACTAATGTACAAGGTGAGAAAGAACATGATGCATTGGGGGAAATGAAGAGGAGGGGTGGAGTGATGAAGGATTGAGAAGGAGGGGAACAGCTATTCATCTCTATATCTATCTACCTACCTACCTACCTACCTATTTATGAATCTATTCATCTGCCACGTATCTATCTATCTGGCTAGCTGACAGTCTATCAATTTATCTATCTATTGATCTATCTAACGGCTATATATCTGTCTATCTTTCTATCTATTTATCTATCAGTCTATCTACTTGTCCATCCACCCATGAAAGGAAGACTTGTCTCTGTCTCTCTCTCTATGTCTCTCTTTCTCTCTCTAAGTGTGTTAAGATGTGTGGGCGTGAGGAGTAGTATTCTCTCTCTCTCTCTCTCTCTCTCTCTCTCTCTCTCTCTCTCTCTCTCTCTCTCTCTCTGAGTGTGTTTGATGTGTGGCGTGACGAGTACTCTCTCTTCTCTCTCTCTCTCTTCTCTCTCTCTCTCTCTCTCTCTCTCTCTTTCCGAGAACTTTTTTTTTTCTATTTTTTTTTTTTTTTTTTTTTTTTGGGGGGGGCAGGAGGTTTAAATGAGGACTGTTGTTCACTCGTTGTTTCACCTACACAGAGATAAGGGCACGACACTATACAGACCAGGCACAGAGTACCACCACTATCGATCAGAATCCTGATCCTTTTTCAACCATCAAACAGCGCCACGACTGAAGCTGTTATGGAGACAAAGTCTGACGGAAATAGATAGATCAATATAACAACCGTTCACCTGCTTCATCTACACAGACTTGATACATTCTTCATCCCATGATGCGATGCCAGAGGAAGGGCGGAGATTCTTCCAGAATAACTCTATCTTCTTTTCTGAACTCCGTGCCACTGTTATCTATTTCTGCCTTGTTTCCGTTCTGGGGTTTTTCTTTTTCCTTATTGTCCACGTTCCTTTGCAGTTGTGGATGTTCACCTTTTTTGTTTTAAGAACATTTGTATAGTTTCCCTTGTTTCAATTATCAAAATGCTATTTCTGCTTCCTTTTTTCTTAATAAAAAAACAACATTGTCAAAGTCAAAAAAGACACAAATGTACAGAATTTCTAGAAAATAAGATTAGTTATTGTCTATGCAAACAAAGAGATAGAGGACAGTAGAGATAAAGAAGAAACAAAACATAGGTAAGAAAAAACCGCTGGGGGTGAAAGCAAAATAACTCTATCCAGTAACACTTCTCTAAAACAGCCAGTGCTGTATTCATACATGGTCCTATTGGAAAATGATTCCATATTTCAGTTCAAGCAATTATAATCCAAACCAACAGCCCCTTCAAGGGCACAAAAGACCAGATCAGCGCTGTTCAAAGTGTAATCTGTATGGATGGACGATAGCCACTCCATGAAAAAAAAAGAGCAGGCTTCCGTTTGAACTGGTGTAGGCCATCATCCTGTTTGCATGTGAGGCACGGACTCTCACAGAGAATGTGGACAGTACAATCCAAGTTTCTCTCTTGAGGGCACATAAGACCGTATGGCGAAAGCTTGGCTGTGTCTGGAGTGGCACTGTCTTCATCTGTCCGTGAGCAGGGGTGGTTAGGTCTGTGGGATGTGCTCCGCAGATGGAGGGTGGTGTCTATTGCCAGTGGGCTCTGCAGTCATGAAATACGGGCTGGTACACCCATGGGGATACTATTTTAAGGCTGTTATGAGTTGCATCCTGTAGTCTGATTTACCTCTGTTCAGGAGCAGTTATGTCCCTTGATATCTTAATGGGGTGTCCTGCGCATGCCTGTACCCATCGTCAACACAGCGCAGGCCTCCAAGGGTGGTACAGGGCTGCTCAAAAGGCGGGTGAAGACAGTGCGTCTCTGGGTCCTCCTCCCCAGCACCTTCGGGTGTTTCTTTTTCAAGTCTTGAAAATGAAGTGTTTATTCAAGATACTACACTTCATAAACTGCTCATATCACCAGTGAACCAGTGCATACCATCCAGGTGCTCGTCCAACCATATGAAGATCTATCTTTGTAACTTTGGATATCACACGCCAGTGTCTTGCTAAGCCTGTCTATTGGTTAAGTCGACCTTGTCACTGAAAGAATTGAATGAACTAGTTTCTGACAGTTTTCTCTTTACTTTGTTCAAAGACAAATTGTAGCTCTAGTTTTTGTTTTGTGTGTGTGTGTGTGTGTGTGTGTGTGTGTGTGTGTGTGTGTGTGTGTGTGTGTGTGTGTGTTTGTTTTTCCCCTCATATTGGGCTTGAACAATATGAAAAATGCGATTTGGAAAAAAAAAAACATTTACAAAAAATCAGACATGTCAAAAATGCGATGTTTACATTCCGAAAGAAAACATCTCAATCAATTATTTCTAAAGATAATGGAAATCTGCCTATCTGTTACTCTATCTATCTATCTAACTAAGAGAGAGAGAGAGAGAGAAGAGAATAGTGGAGAGAGTTGTGTGTGTGTGTGTGTGTCTGTGTGTGTGTGTGTGTGTGTGTGAATGTGGGTGGAAAGTATTTACATGCTTCGGAAAGTGATCCCCCCCCCCCCCCCCATCCAAAACCTTTAGATGAAAGACGCGAGATTAACACGCCTTAGATTAAAATTGCTCACAAATTTGTACGTACGAATGTTACTTAACTGTTATGAGGGTTTCTAATACAATAATCTGTTTCCTGTGTAGTGACAAAAGAGACTCGCCTGCAAATTTCCATTCCAAATTTATTTGATTGTGTACCTTTACTGTTTGTATTTAAGACACATTTCACTTCAACATTTTAACTTCTGGACAGTTTTAAATGAAAAAAAGTAAAATATAAAAATGATAAGCAAGTTTATATGTTTCAGAAGCAGATGAATACAATATATAAGATCAAATATAAAATGGAATTTTTTTTTTAATTGTGTGCAGACTAATGAAGAATGGAAGATGTTTTTAAACCTATTTTTCCGGACATGAAGTGCAGGAGGTTTAAGGAAAAGGAGTTTTTTTTTTAAATCCTCCATTGCAGTCTTGTATTTTGTTATAACTCAGACGCATTTATGCATACGGTATGTTGGTATCATTAACGCTATCGTTGTTGTAATGGTAATGATTATTACTAATATCATTGCTTTCAGCATTATTTTAATACTTGTTATTTTATCCTTTGTTCCCTTTCGGTTGCTGCCATCAATGCCTCCACCCTCTTCCCCGTGTTCTTTCTATATGCATACATTTGCCTGAAATTAGATTAAACAGTATAGTGCATTATTTACTTGCAGTTGTGAAATGTGTTTTTTAATGTTCTTGTTTTTTCCCATAGTGTCAGTTTCTTTGTCAGTGCTGTTCTTTTTGCAGTTTTTTTTTTTCTTTTTGCGTTCACTATCATTCAAAATGGAACAGTTTTCAATGTCTGCTGTGTAATAAAGAGTCGCCCAACTTCTCAAACAATATTATCTACCGTTTTAAGGCCGGAACGGCAGACAGTCAAAGTTGTGTAAGTGCTTCATCAGATTCTGTCGGCTG
>CM065722.1:79630497-79680497 GCA_033310375.1 Conus canariensis | reverse complement strand
GGGTGATGATGATGATAACAATTTTTTTTTTTAATAGAAATTTTTAAAAAAAAAATCAGTACCATCATCACATAAAGAACCTCCCCGTTCTAATATGTGTTTTTCAGAATGGTTTTTGACTGTTTCTGTCTAGATTCATGTATGTATTTACCTCCTCTCCCAATTTTCCTCCTCTTCCTGTTTTTCTCAGAACATATTGGTCCTTGCCTATAGTAGATCTACCTGTCAATAAGGTTCTCCTGTTAAATTTTTTTTTTCTGGAGCAAGCTTTTTTTTTCTCTTTCGTCTGCCAGCTGTGGCATTCTCTCACTCTTCTCACTTTTGTCCAGATTTTTTTTTAAAATCGTTGCAAAGAGATTCCACAGCATATTTGGTATCTAAACTGAAAACACTTTTAGGGGGTAACCAATACATGAGCCCTACACAGACGTCGTAGACTAAACTGTTATTAAGATCGGCTCTAACTGAATTAGATGAACCATTTACCAGACCAAGCAGGCTGATTAGCAGGAGGGAGCAGGTTGGAAATCTATCGGCCTTGGCGTAACATCCTATCTCCGGGTCGATGTCACGGTCTGGTTGGTTCGTTAATGAAAGATGGAGACCACTTGAACTTGCTCGTCAGACTCGGTTGTGTGTTTCTTTGTTGGCGTGGGTCGATGAGAAGACTGTGGACTAGGTGGTGAGTGACGTGGGTGGGATCCATCTGTTTCTGACTATCGTAATGGAGGATTCGGGGTGAACTGGTTTGTATGGAACATAACCTGCACAGAGATCAGCTGTAGTGCAAATGTCTGTCACAAAAAAACAAATACTGTTTGACCAGGACCACAAAAAGAACATAACTGATGGAAGAAAAGGGGAGAATAGGGGAGGTGGGTAGGGGAAAGGGATAGGGGAACAGTTATGTTTACCTGTCTATTTATGTCTGCCCCTCCTCCCCTCCCCCCTCGCTCTATCTGTCTGTCTGTCTCTGTCTCTGTCTGTCATTCTCTCTCTATCTGTCTGTCTCTCTCTTCCTCTCTCTCTCTCTCTTCTCTTCTCTCTCTTCTCTCTCTCTCTCTCTCTCTCTCTCTCTCTCTCTCTCTCTCTCTCTCTCTCTCTCTCTCTCTCATGATGTCTGACATACACACTTTACAACATTTAGCATGTAAACCTTGCTCACAGATCTGAGCATCTGATTCGATTTTATCAGGAAAAGATTGTAAAGCAATTTGTGCGTATTTTGCAAAAACCTCACCAATGAAAGTTGTATTTTTTATGATTGTTGTTTTTCTTCTTTAATAAATTGTTGTTTGTTTCTTTGTTTCCATGGGAAATGTATAAAGAACCTTTCTTAAATATATTTGTGTTATACTCTGAGCCCCTTTGTTCAAACTTTGTTCTTTTCTTCCTTTTGCAGTTATGTTGGTGTTAGTATTGTTACTGCCATCATCATTATTACAAGAATTATGATTATTACCACAGTTATTATTTCTGGAATATTTCGATACCTGTTTTATTTCTTTTTACTTCCCCAAGCTTGCTACTACTGTCCAATTTGCTATGACCTTTTTTCATGTATATGTTTGTGTTAAATGTATTACACATGTGTGTTAACAAAAACTTTTACCGTCTCCAATACTGGTACCTTTCTTTTTTTTTTTTGCTGTCCCAACCTCTGCGCCACCTCAGAGGCAGTGCACCCACGCCGCTCATTCCAACACCCCGTCCACAGCCACAGCCCGGTCGGCCCCGCCGCAGCCCCGGCACCGGCAATCCACAGGGAGCAGTCAATGTCAAGTCGTCAAGAGGCAAGCCACCGGAGGAGACACTGCACTGCTGCCGAGTCACTTCGTGGTGTTCAGTGGCGCCTGTTCTGATCTAACATACGCAGGACACCACCTACTAAGCCCCCTACTGACGACAATAATTGCTTAGTCGCGGAGCCGGCGTGAGTGAGCTCTCCCTCCGGAGGGCGCCACCACGTCCGTCCAACGACAGCCCCCATGGACTCGCCGATACCGGTGACCCCTGACGGAACCAAACCAAGGCCACAGACGTGGAGAGGACATCGAAATTGAGGTCACCATGAGAGCAGGGCATGAAGGGCCACAGAATTTGAGACATTTTTTTTTATGCTGATCGATGAGAATGAGGATGATTAAGATGATGCTACGGATTTCCATTTCGGTCTGAGACTACATGACAGGGCTGTACTCTACGCTTCCTTTCATAATATATCCCGGCGTCAACCAGGCCCGAGAGATACATGCACCTGCAGTGTTGGTCAGGAAATTTGAGCAACACTCTCAGAAACGCATCCATTAAGTGGATGAAACTCGACTGTGTGGTCCCAGTCTTCCCAACTGAGTCCGCAGCAACTCAACTCTGGGTAGGAGCCGGTCGGGGCAGAAAAACCCACATGACTTCTGATGGGATTCGAACCCACGACCTCCCAGCCGGGAGTCCGCGACGCTAACCACTTCGCCACGGCGGCTGGTATACTGGTACTTTTCAACAAACAAAAATCAGTACATTTAAATTCTTCTTCTTCCTCGTTCGCCATCCCGTTAGATGAGCAGCCCGGTGTCCTCGATGAAGGCTGCCGTCCGTCGCAGCTCCTCCAGGGTGCCATACAGCTTGGCTTCCACTGCTGTCGGTGTTGGCCAGTACTTTCTCCTTTGTCTGACCACCTGACTGCTTGGGGTGGGCCCCTTTGAGGCATAGGGCCCGGCTCCCGACCTCCCCGGCGGGTCTCCGAAGGTCGAAGCGCCACATCGAAATTCTGTGGACTGCATCATCATGGAAGCGTATATGCGTGGTATCGTGGTTTAAGCTGCGCCAGTGGCCCGATACCTCCGTCTTCAGCTGGAGTTTTCTTTCGGGGTGCCTCACCCTTAGCTCATGGCCCGTGCGTCCTGCCCTGTGAGCACAGGGGGGATTGTTTCTCCGGGGATCCCACCCCAGGGCTAGAGGTTATACCGCGCCTCTTGACCGCATGATGAGCCCGTCATAGGACACATGGGGTATTTCAGTGAGGACAACAGTGCCACCTGTTGACCCACCCCATCCTGGTAGGAACATCGCCAGTTGGTCCGGGACTGCTTATTCTGCCAGGCAAGCCTGACTTATATCGCAGCTAACCCCCATATCTGAGGGCCATTCCCCTATCCGCCACCCGGGGACCCGCCGAGTTGGGGATGGTCGCCCCACTACTGAATTGGAAGCAGCCTGGTCCCGGAGTACATTTAAATGAAGCAGTATCTTGCCTAACGTACTCGCAGTTCTGTTCTGAGGGTTGTTTTCTTTTCCTAATGTTTCTTTTGTTGTTAGTGCTCTTCTTTTTCTGTATTGTTTTCCGTTGCGTTTACCATAATTCAAAGAGGGATAGCTTTAAATGTCAACTGTGAAATAAGATAGTCGTCCAATTTCTCTGGCGTTTCAAGTCTGAAACGGCAGACTTATAATTGTGTAAGTCATTCATCAGATTGTGTCACATTTACACTGAACATACCCTGTGTAGTTGTCCTCACACGTGCATACTTGGGAGGGAGAGAGAGATAAGAGAGAAGAGAGAGAGAGAGAGAGAGAGAAAGGTGGTGTGTGTGTGTGTGTGTGTGTGTGTGTGTGTGTGTGTGTGTGTGTGTGTGTGTGGCAGATTGAGCTTATCAGCTGATTGAGCTTATATGCCTGTCACATCCTTACCTTTAATTTTTGTCTTGCCGCCTGTAGTCCAAGAGGTAAATCACACACACACACACACACACACACACACACACACACACACACACACACACACGCACACCACACGCACGCATGACACACACACACACACACACACACGCACCACACACACACCACACACACACACACACACACACACACACACACACACACACACACACACACACACACACACACACACACACACACACACACACACACTGTCGCCGTCGAACATGCCCAATCTTTTCTGTTCGATCAGTGTTGCTTCGGTTATGCAGAGTATCAGGCCTTGAGGGAATCTTAAACAAATCTAACCTTCTTTTGCTGGGCCAATGAAAATTTCCCCCGAGTATAACGCTGAAAATGGGAATTATTATAAATTTGTTAGTTTGTTTGTTTATTTCTTTCATTATTGTTTACCCTTCTGTGTTCCCTAAGTGGCGTTCTTCTGTTTACCCCAGTTTCCCCAAGCACAAAATAAACACTCTTGTCACAGCCCCGAGTATGGCAGTCCATTGGCATTAATTAATATCCGATTTCTATGAGGCAGCCCGCAGGAGCAGACACTGCACTGCAACAGAGTCACTGCAGTGGTGCTTTCTCAGATTAAACATACGCAAGGACCATCGTGTGCTAACACACACACACACACACACACACACACACACACACACACACACACACACTACATATAATATATTATATATATATATATATATATATATATATATATATAATATTATTATTCAACCACAGAATCTGTGTGAGTCGAGTGTCCCGCCCTCCAGAAAGCACTTCGACGTCCATCCAAAGACAAGATCCTGAACCTTGTCTTTACAGACGAATTGACATCATTTCAACCTGGACACTGCTATGGGGAAACCATCGAAAGATAGGCCGTAACAAAGCAGGGCATAAAAGGGCACATAATTTGGGACTTTTTCTGTGTTGTGTCTACTCAGGATGAAAATGAAGAGGAGGGGGATGTTGTGGAGATCCATTCTAATTTGAACCTGTGTAAAAGGTCTGAACTTTATACTTCCGTTCATACTATATCTTAGCATGGACCAGGCCTGAGAGTTACAGACACTTGTGGTTTTGGCAAGGATTCTTTGATTCCAGTCTTACCTGGCTCAGACAGGAACTGACGGTGACTGGAAAAATCTTACACGTTTCAAAACGGAGTGACGGAAGGCAGAACATGAAGCAAAATTTCGAAAGAGAGGGGGTTAGTTACCGCCACAGACACAGACAAACATAGCACAGGAAAAGCCACAATGCATTTCGACCTCTTGGGTCTTCTTCAGGCGAAAATAAACATTTAGGACAATGAACGAAGAACGTAACATCACTTAGCTCCTTATGGTCGCCACGCGTGCAAAATGGCCGCCGGACGGAAACGAGGCCACCCAGAAGGGGATCAAGGGTAATGAGAATAAGAAGTGGTTACAACGTTCACAAGTACTCAAAGAGCAAAGACGTGACGTGAAATACAACCCGACAAAGGGTATCAGTCAGTATCAGTAAAAGTTGAGTGTCAAAACAGAGTGACTGAGGGCGGAAAATGATGCAAAATCTGGGTGGCCCCGTTTCCGTCCAGCGGCCATTTTAAACGCATGGCGACCATGAGGACCTTATTGATTTCACGTTCTTCGTTCACTGTCCTAAATGTTATTTGTTTTCGCCTAAAGAAGACCCAAGAGGTCGAAATGCATTGTGTCTTGTTGTGTGCTATGTTTGTCTGTGTCCTTGGCGGTAAGTAACCCCCTCTCTTTCGAAATGTCACAAATACAAGTCTGTTTTAACCATCTTGCAGCCCACACGCCTTCAAAGCCATAACAAGGACTGTGAAAAGTGTTATTCGTTATTCTTCCAGCTGTAAGTTATTATGTCCGGGGATGAGAGATTGGGGTAATAGGGAATGCTATTACTAATATGTTTTTGTTCGGAATCTTGTCTCAGAACGAACTATGTCGTGTAATTGAACAGAAAGTAAAACGCTTGGTAAGAGTAAGACAGAGGGAGAACTACCAAGAGCCAGTAACAATGGGTGTCCATTCAGCAATAAAGTCTGTTGGACAAGTTGGCATATATGTGTGTACCTTATCACTCGTTTCATGTCCACCCACCTTGTCTGTGTGGGCAAAGGGTACTTTCACTGTCTGTGTGGGCAAAGGGTACTTTCACTGTCTGTGTGGGCAAAGGGTACTTTCACTGTCTGTGTGGGCAAAGGGTACTTTTACTGTCTGTGTGGGCAAAGGGCACTTTCACTGTCTTGGGCAAAGTCTTTTCACTGTCTGTGTGGCATGGCACTTCACTCTGTCTGGCAAAGTACTTACTGCTGTGGCAAAGGGCACTTCACTGTCTCACTGCACAAGCTGTGTATCCATGCCACACCTCCAACACACACACACACACACACACACACACACACAGGCGCGTGCACACACACAACACACACACACACACACACACACACACACGACTATCTTAGTTGCCGAAATGATAGCTATACTAATGGCTTGACATACTTAACTGATTTACCGCAATCAATCTTGCAAGTATTGTTATGTGTCGACTCAATGTCAGTACTACAATCTATCAAGGTTTTCAGTTCTAATTCTGAAATATTTATTTTAAAGGAAATATGTTATTTAATTCATATTTTGATGTGCAAAGGGACCGATTTAACTTTTTTCTGGGTTCCTTCACACTGTGGAATTTTGGGCAATGAATTCGCTGACAAATTGCCAAAAAGGGAGCTAAAACTGAAATGAGTGCACAGTCACGTTCTGTCCCCTTGACTTTACAAGAGTGTCATCAAGTTTTAAAACAAGTGGCTTGGGACTTTTTTTTAGAAACAACCAGAACATCCCTTATTTGCGGGTTAATGCTAAAAATAGCCATGTTCTCAGCTTTGATCAGGTTGAAGGCATTGAACACCTGCAGGTTCGTGATATGTATCAGTACAGAAACTTTGTTTCAGTATTTTATAGACTGAAACTCGACGCATTCAGAACAAAATATAGTGCAGGAGCAAAATGCATATGTGGTAAGGCAAACGTGTCGAGAGCCCACGTTTTATTTGATTGTGTGACTCTTAAGGCATACTTACCATGTTTATCAGGCATGACAGTGACTGATGTTATTTCTGATATTGATTTTGCTTTCAAAGTTACCTTTTGTTCAATATGTAGTCCTGTTAGATATTTACTATAATGTTGTAAGTAGTAATTATTCTATATTTTGCGTGCACTTCCACACACCTACGCTTCACACACATACTCTTACACACACACACACACACACACAACACTCTCTCTCTCTCTCTCTCTCTCTCTCTCTCTCTCTTTTCCTCTCTCTCGTCTAATATCTCACAACTTTGTGAGAAGACGTAAAAATGAAAGTACTACTACTACCACACACACACACACACACACACACACACACACACACACACACACAACACATGCAAGCACGCACGCACGCACACACACACACACACACACACACACACACACACACACACACACACACACACACACACACACAAATTGCCCTTACAAAGGCCTTTCATACAAAAGAAACCAATCCTTTTAAAACTTATTTTCTTAGGAATATTTTGTTCTTTTCCATACTAGATTTCTCTGTGTATTCACCTCCACTACACTACTAAATGAACCTCTGATGAAAAAACATTTGTTTTGTTGGAACATTGTTGTCTTTGTAGGTACTAGATGATCCAGCCAATAGATATGATCCTCCTTTTAAAGATGAGTTTTTCGTAAGCAAATTTCTGTCTGTCAGAACAAGATTCATCAGCCTATACAGACATTCCGTCATTCCCTTTTTCTTTCTTTTTTGTTGTTGTTGAAAAGTTGGAAGTCATTCTGAAGAGATCCCACTGTACTTTGATGATGCAAACTCCAATCATTGTTAGGGGTAACCAGTGTACAGGCGCCACACACACGTCGGGGACTAAACTGTTATGAAGCTCGGCTCTAACTGAATTAGATAAACCATTTACGAGACCAAGCAGGCTGATAAACAGGAGGGAGCAGGTTGGAAATCTATCGGCCTTGGCGTAACATCCTATCTCCGGGTCGATGTCACGGTCTGGTTGGTTCGTTAATTTAATGAAAGATGGAGACCTCGTGAACTTGCTCGTCAGACTCGGTTGCGATTCTTCTTTGTTGGCGTGGGTCGATGAGAAGATTGTAGACTGATGGTGTGTGAAATGGGCAATGCCCCTCTGTTGTCTTACTACTGTGATAGAGGAGTCGGGGTCAACTGGTTTGAGTTGGAAATAGTCCGCACAGAAATCGGCTGCAGTGCATGTATCTGTCATGTAGACAAATATGTATTTCCAGGGCTTTAAAGAACATGAAGCATGGGGAAATGCGTGAATGAGGGAAATGGCGGGAGTGAGGAGAAGGAGGGGAACAGCTATTTGGCTCTGTACTCATGTATGCATGTATGTATGTATGTATCTGTCTATCTGTTTGTCTGTCTGTCTGCCTGTGTGTCTATCTTTCTGTCTGTCAGCAAGTCTATCTGCCTGTCTGTCTTTCTGTTTATCTAACTATCTACTTACTTATCTATCTATTTATTTGTCTATGTATTTACCTGCCTCTCTCTCTCTCTCTCTCTCTCTCTCTTCTTTCTATCTATCTATTATCTATTTCACATGATGTCTGATACAAAACATTCTCAACAGTTACATGACAATTTTGTTCAGAGGCGTTCCACCAGATGCGAGTTTTGAGTTCCTGAGAGAGACAAATAGGTTTGTTTATTTTTTGTTTGGTTGTTTCTGTGATTGCTTGGTTGATCTATATCCACTGAGCGAGGACTTGACAAGATGACAGTGCTGATAAGGCCGCTTTGGCAAAGAAATGTGTGTGTGTGTGTGTGTGTGTGTGTGTGTGTGTGTGTGTGTGTGTGTGTGTGTGTGTGTGTGTTTACAAGTGTGGGAGTGATGGGTAGTATGCAATCTGTCTATCCGTCCGTCTGTCCGTCTGTCTGTCTATCTGTCTGTCTGTCTGTCTGACTTTCTGTGTATAAGAGGCACTGTCATTCGCCACGGAAATTCATCGACAGATAGACAGACAGATAAAGAACATGCAGTCGCGTATCTGTCTCTGTATCTCCCCTCCCCCTTCTCTCTCTCTCTCTCTCTCTCTCTCTCTCTCTCTCTCTCTCTCTCTCTCTCTCTCTCTCTCTCTCTGAGACACTTTAGTCGCCATGAAATATTGTCAGTTGGGCCGGCATGCAGGGCCATACATAATCAATAATTTGTGTAGGCAGAGAACTTTTTTTGAGAAGAAGGTGGGGGCGGGGGTGGGGGAGGGGGGATGTGGACAGGTTGTTCCCTCAGTTGTTTACTCTTACACAGAGATACATGTAGACACAAACATACCAGATAAAGAATACCTACCACTGTCGATCAGAATCCTCATCTTTTTTTTTATAACCGCCAAGCAGGCGCCATGCACGAAGCTGTTATGGAGACAAAGTCTGACGAAAATAGATAGATCAATACCAACAACCGTTCACCTGCCTTTGTCTGGCGAGACTTGAAACATTCTCCTTCACCCCGTGCTGTGATGCCACAGGAAGGGCAGAGATTCTTTCAGTATGAACTGTATCTTCGTTTCCTGGAACATCTGTGTCTGTCGTTGCTTATTTCCTGCCTGTGTTTTTTTTTTCCTCCTTTTTTACTTTGGGGCATTTCTTCGCGTTCTTAACTAACGTCTACTTTACCCCCTCATTTCCGGCCATTCACTTTCTTTTTATTGAAAGTCTGTACATTTCCCTATGGTTTCAATTTCTACGATGCTATTTTTGTAGGATCTTCATAAAAACACATTTTCAATGTAACTAAAGAAAAAATGTACAAACTTTCCAGAGAAGAAGGCTAGCGAATTGGCCATGCCTAGAAACAAGGGAAGGCAATAAAGAAGAGATAACAAAAATGCAACAACAAAGAAAACAATCTGGAAGTGAAGGCTAAACAACACTGTGCAGCAAGTCCTCCCAAATGACCAGTGAATGCTGATACAGAATGTTGCATGCTGTTGGAGACTGGTTCCATATTTCAGTAGGAGTTCTACCTCCCGCACTGTGCAACAAATATACAGGAAAGCACCAAGATTGAAGAACTTGAAGATCACGCCAGCACAGCCAGCACTGAAGATAGAACCATCACGAACTGTCGCTTTGCAGACCCTACAGATGGCCAGGCAAACAATGAACTAGAACTCGTGGAGGCTGTTGAAAACTGGGTAATACAATACATGGCTGGAAAGCAGTATTGCGAAGATCAATTTGATGACAAACAGCGACACGTCTACTAACGTATCTGTCCACGGACAGAAGTTGGGAATTCTTTAATAGTCCCCTTGCCTGAGATCCAACACTGGCAATGAGGATCCAAACTAGAAATCCTCTCAAGGACAGCAACTGTAACATCAGCACTGTTCATACTTTAACCTGAATGGAAGGACAATAACATCTCCATGAAAGATGATATCAGGCTTCTGTGTGTAGTGGTGTCTTCCATCATTCTGTATGTAATGGTGTCTTCCATCATTCTGTATGTATCTAAGACATGAACACTCGCAGTGGATATGGAAGGCACAATCCAAGCCGTGGACATGGGGTGCTATAACAAGGTACGAAACATCAGACACTGATCATGTCACCCCAGTTAACAAGCGCATCAAACCATCAAGCTGCACTTCGGGCGCTATGAAGGTCTGCCAGTATCACTTATGAAAAGAGAACTACAGTGGGTTGGCCATGTCACAAAACGTAATGGCCTGGCCAAAACAATCCTTCAAGGAACTGTTGAGTTAGGAACACGGAGACGGAGAAAGAGAGAAAAGAAGGACTGACAATATTCTAAATAGACAAGAAGAGCATTTGCAGAATACCTGGCATAGGAACATAACTGACAAACTGGAGAAAACTGGTGAAAAGTTCTCCAGTCCTGTGTTTCATGAATCTTCATGAGGTAAAGGGAAAAAAGAAAAAAATGATGCTGAGCATTTTTCCGGCGCCAAGGTGCTGAGAACATAGCCTCTGGAATGGGTATAAACTGTTTGTTCATCAGCGCTATTTGCTCACGTGACATACTTTTACGTATTCTTTCTCGATCTGAATTTTGTGTCATTCAGTTTTTTTTCTTTTTTTCTTTTGCATAGTGTGAGTGACGTATCAAGCCGATAGGCCTTAGTGACGCCCTCACTAAAACATGATTTATTTTCTACCTCAGAGATGTCAATACTTCAGCCAGACTACCATTATTGATAAACATTTTGTTCATGGTTGTCTTTATATCTGGTGCCTTTTCAGACCAAGACATTTTATGGGTTTTTTTTTTTTTTTTTTCAAAAGTGGACTGTTTTGTCTCTATGTGATGACAGCCCTCAAGGACTCCGTGGGCAGCAAACAGCTGAAACTGAAATAGCAACAAAGCAAACGAGACGACGACCGGTCGGAAGCAGTACAGGGGCTGGTGTTTACAGAAAGGAATTAAAGTCAAGAGAGAAGACAAACAATGGCTTCCACCATTTGAAGAAGAAAAACATGGTGTTTCAACATATCTTAAAACTGTCGAATTAACAGACTGCAAACTCAAGATGGCAGATTTATGTACTTCTGACCCAGACAGGAAAAAAGTGTTTTTTTCTTTCTTTCTTTTTCTTTCGTTGTCCGCCGCGTTGTAGAGTAGAGGTCTTGTCTTATTAGTTGCGGAAGTCAGCGGTGAGACTTTGTGTCAGAGGGGGCCCGAAGATACAAAACAAACCCGGAAAGGGATGATGATGATGATGATGATGATGATATGGATGATGATGATGTCAGAGGGGGCCCGAAGATACAAAACAAACCCGGAAAGGGATGATGATGATGATGATGATGATGATGATGATGATGATGATGATGATGCGTGCGTGCGTGCGTGCGCGTGCGCGCGCGCGCGCGGTGTGTGTGTGTGTGTGTCCGCGCTCAGCGCGCTTCTTCGACTCAAAACTCGCGGGCTTACTCCGACTCAAAAGAAAAGAATCAAATGTTTCATCAATATGCCTAATTCAAACAATCTTCTGATGACGCGCGTAAGACTGAAGTGCTGAAAGAACTCTTTCAAGTAATAGCAAAAATCTATATGACTTGGCACCATGAGGAAGCTATAGATTGAAAAAAAATATGACATACTATTCATTTGATACCTCGGAAAAAAAAGACATTATGTTCATTTGGTAACTTTTCGACGCGTCAACTTGGGAATTGTAATCGTTTCTATCACACGCTGGCGTCTTGCCAAGACTGGCCGATTTGTTTTGACTGAAACCTGATCCCTGGTTTAAAAAAAACTTTATTTTTGTTTTGTTTTCATCTTATTCAAGGCCAAATTTTTAGTGTTTTACGTTTTCATCTCATGTTACGTTTTAGCAGCAGTAAATAGACGCACTGGAAAAAAAAAAGGAAAAAAAAAACAAATTAGACACATCAAAAATGCATTTGTTTCCATTCTGCATGAAGACATTTAAATGAACTACTTCTTTTTTTTAAATGACATTTTTCTTCCAATTTATGGAGTTCAGTCTGACTGTGATAAAAAAAAGACATACCCTGGTTACAATCATACACTGGGAATTGCAGCCGTCGAAACGCAAGTGCTAGTTCCTCCCGCTCCGGTTAGGAAATTGTAAATTTGATATGTGTTACAACGATTTTAAATATTATCGTTATAGGTTACTTCAGCCCCAGTGGACCAATTTAAGAACTAGGGCTGTTGTAGCCGCGTACTCAAACGGGAGGACAATGTTTAGAAAGAGAGGTGGTTAGTTACCGCCCAAGGACATAGACGAACGAAGTACAGGACAAGACAATGCATTTCGACTTCTTGGGTCTTCTTCAGGCGAAAACAGGAAACATTTAAAGAGGACAATGATTACACAGTCTCATAATGATGGCGTCTTTGACAGCATTCCCCATAAAGCTTAATAGGTGACCAGATGGGCTGTTGAACGAGACCAAAAACACGGAATGTTTCACAAAATTTCTTGACCCTCTCTGTAAGCGATAAATGTTCAGAATTCGCATATAAAAGCCAGGATCTGCTGTGAATGAAAAAGTCAAGTGCAGTCTTGTTGTCTTGGACCACACCGGAACTCCACAGAATGATCGTCATCATCGTCATCCTAACTGATCATCGTAATTGCACTCAGTTGACGGAAACATGTCTTACACTCCATATCATGCACGCAAGTTGAGACTTGCTTTCTGTCCCCCTACACATCTGTGACTGTTGTGACCTCGTGTTGAAGTCTTCGGTGTTCTCAGATCGATTGGAGCCGTCGTTGGAGGGATTGTTGGTTGTCTTCCCTGAAGTGAGACACTGTGTTTGGGTCAGAGGTTAAGGAATGATTGATACCACAATAGCGCAAAGTTGGGGGTTAGTCTCAAATGCGCTGATTTCACACGTACCCGTCATTTGACCCGTTGAAAACCGAACAAAACCATTGAGTCCAGGCAGATTATCAAGTATGCAGGTACACAACTTTTTATACCTCTGCAGGGCCAAAAATATATAGTTAAACACCAATATTGCTGATCTGTTTATGTATTGCTTATGTATACTTAAATGCCATTCAGTTTGGGGAATGTTCAAACTACTCGTTGAGACAGAGATGTCATGTCAGATGTGGTGTCTTGTTTGTGTTTTAGCTGAACGGGGCGAGAAAGACGGAACATATCGGAAGTGCTAAGTTGCAGTTTTTACAATCTGATAGATGGTGGCATGGCGACCTAAAACTGGTAGATTCATCTTGAAAGTTCCTTAAGCTTGAACAGCAACTCTGTGTGTGTGTGTGTGAGTGTGTGTGTGTGTGTGTGTGTGTGTGAAGAGAGAGAGAGAGAGAGAGAGAGAGAGAGAGAGAGAGAGAGGTAAAAAATAAGAGCGTGGAATCAATGCTGCTGGAACTTCAGGGAATAAAACTTCGATTAAATGCGCAGGTGTTCGACTGGTCACAATGTCACTAACGCCTCACACCTCGGCCTTCCTGCTACAAAGCTACCGGCAACGAAATCGGGTTTCTCGAATCGCGCGCAGAAGAGTTCTTACGTCCGCGGAACTGGCAACTCGCCTATTGTCGACATGAAAAAAAGAAAAAGAACGTTCTAGCCCAGTCCGTTGCCTGTCAGATTGAGATAGAAGTGACGCCCTCAAAAGCATTGTCGCCTTCACGCTCCGTTGGTTTCACCTGGTTTTGCGTAAGGATGAAAAACGGTTATGTTTTGTTTTAGCGTATCAAAACCGGAGTGAAATATGTCCCTTTAGAAAAAAAAATACAGTTTTGACAAGATTGTTACGATATTAATACAGTCATGTTTAAAGCAGAAGGAAGATCGTACCAAATTCGTCCGGTGGCATTGGTGGAATAAAGAAAACAGTAAATTCAGACGGACATTTTAGTCTCGGACGCCTCGGAAAACTTTTATTGGCTGTGATTGGTAGTTCAAAGTGCAGAAACAGAATCTGAAGGAAAGCAAAAAGACCGATGGTTCTCCCCACCAATCGAAGGCCGAAATTGTTTTTGGAGCATGAGGACACAAACAACAGCTAGATATATTTGTTCTTTTAAAGTCAACCCATTTTGGACATTTATCCCGTTCGTGTAGAAGACAACTCGAATTTGAAGCTAAATTAGAGCCTAAATTGTTCTTTTTTTTTTCTTTTCAAATGTGTCGCTTTATATTTGGCTATTAATATCTATGTCGGACTTGTGAGTGGTCAGATGAGCCGTCAGCAGGACACACACACACACACACACACACACAAAAAACACCCTGCCCGCGTCAGGACCATGAAAACACGCTTTTCCGCAAAACCCGTGTCGCACGTGTTTGTGAACTGCTCATCACGGCCGGTTGTGTCCGCTGCGTCTGCAGTGTAGGTAGTCAGAACTTTAGCTTCGCCGAGGAACATTGCTAAAAAAAAAAAAAAAAAAAAAAAAGTGCGACTTAGAATTGACGCCCGTGATGGTGACAACATAATTTGTCGTTGTTTTTTTTTCTTGTTTGTTTCAAGACATGCTGAAGACATAGCACTGCCAAAATCTGAGAGAGCAGGTTTCAAATGTTCGGTGTCAACAACGGCAAGAAGTAAGGTAACGGGTGAAGTACGACAGCAGTGACGCTCACTTGTCCCCATTCCTTCAAACCACCAGCGTGACCTGCCGCAAGGTCCTGTCGTCATTTCACTCCCGAGTCTGCAAAAGTCTCCTGAAGGTAAGGTCTCCATTACTCCCCTCGTCTCAGTCAGAGGTAAATTAAAGCATTAGGGCGTATAACGTTGGAAAGATTTCTCAGGTGTAAGGAAAGATTCTTTTTGTAGCCTTCCTATTCAAAGTTTCAAAATGGAGTGACTGACGGCGGAGAACGAAGCAAAATTTAGAAAGAGAGGGTGTTAGTTACCGCCAATGACATTGACAAACAAAGCACATGACAAGACACGATGCATTTCAACCACTTGGGTCTTCTTCAGGCGAAAAAATAATACATACAATGCATACTACCGGACGCCCAAATCAGACCAAGTGAACATTGTTGGACTGAGGATAAGGCTCCCCTGACCTCAACATGACAGGTCCACTATACTCCACACCTGTGAGTCTTTCAAACCATCAATGCAGTGCAGCCCCAGAGACAGCGGAGCATTCCCAGCTTGGCCCAAAGTGGAAACCTGGCCTGCCAACTCACCAATGAGTGCAAAACCAAACTGACCACTGGAGGGTCTTCACCATACAGCAGCCTCCGTCACTACCTCCAGGATTCCGACCTAAGTAAACGAAGAAGACCATCATTGTGATACTGAGAACCGGGCACTCCAGACTATGACATAACATCTCTGCAATACTCCACCCTGGCGGGTCTGCAATTAATCCATGCAGCCCCAATGACGGTGGAACAATCCCAACAACACCAAAAGAAAAATCCTGGCCTGCCAACACACTGATGAATGCAAAACCTTAACAACACCAAAAGAAGAATCCTGGCCTGCCAACACACTGATGAATGCAAAACCTTATTGACCACTGGAGGGCCTTCACCATACAGAAGCCCTTGCCAGTACCTCCACCATTTCCTGCCTAAGGGAACGGAGAATCTCTTCCTACACTACCGTTGATCTCATATGATCATCACCCATCAGTGACTGATTAATGATAATAATTTTTACCCCTCTTTGTGTGTGTGTGTGTGTGTGTGTGTGTGTGTGTATGAATATGTGTGTGAAAATTTTCCACAGTTAGTCTCACTATGATCACACGATCTTAACTCACCTAGAACATTGTTTACATGTGTTCCCCCCCCCCGCCCCCTTTTGTGTGTGTGTGTGTGTGTGTGTGTGTGTGTGTGTGTGTGTGTGTGTGTGTGTGTGTGCAACACATGATACCCTGTTTTTCATTGATCACTGCTGTCTTCTCTCAACAAACAGCAGCATATTGATGCCAACACATTATTTCACCTGTTACAATGAACATCATCCCACAGCATTGTTTACTTTTTTAAACAACACAATTAATATGAACCTCCCAACCTCCCACCCCCACCCCCACCCCCCACCCCATAGTGGATGAAGAGATATGAGCTCTCCTTCTCTTGCCCCCCTTCCTCCCCCCCCCCCCCCCACACACACATTACCCTCCTTTTTTTTTTTCTTTTTTTTTTTTTTCTCTCACCCCCCCTCCCAATCATACCTTATCACCCATTTATCTTCCATCCCCTTCCCTCCCTCATTAACATTACCCACACACCTTTCACAACTACCCACACATAACTACCACCACCTCTTTCATCACCCAGCGAAATCATTTATTTTATTCACCTAAACTTTTTTATTTTTTATTTATTTATTTATTTTTTTTTTTAAGTTTCTTCTGTTCATGTACTTATTTACCCCTTCTATATATAATTTTTTTTTCCCAGTTTGCCCCCCCCCCCCCTTACCATTATTATCAATCCACCATTATCACAACCGTCACAAAGATATCACACCACCCCACTAAACTAGACACACAACCCTATCGTATCACACAACCCCCCCCTCCCCCCACGAACCCCCCCCCCCTCCTTTTCCTCTCCCATAATCCCCCTTGTCATTTCCGCCTAGCGGCTATTCTCCCCACCACATGGACTAACAGCAGATGAGTCATTTTCGTTCTTTGTTTGTACTGTCTTAAATGTTAAATGTGATTTATTTTTTCGCCTGAAGAAGACCCAAGTGGTTGAAATGCATCGTGTCTTGTCATGTGCTTTGTTTGTCAATGTCATTGGCGGTAACTAACACCCTCTCTTCCTATTCAAAGTTTGGCTGATATCCACATTCGCCTCCGCAAGATGAGATAATCCTTTGATGGAAAGAAAGTTCAAGGAATAATTTATACTGTTAAAAAAAGTTAAGGACCAACATTGCGAATGCACAAAAACTTTTAAAAATTCACAAAAATTCAATTGTACCGCCTTTGTGGTCCAAACATACTGAACCACACGCACAAATTGATAGTGAATGCGGCAACTACAATTTTGTGGCACACATTTCTCACGCGCCTTGAAAAACACATGTCGCGACTTGTTATTTTTTTAACAAATTGGGGTGAATTTCTGATGTGTTTGGGATCCGAGGAGCATGTGCTGAATCAAAATCATGTGAAGCACGAGCTAAATCAGCCTGTAGGTCATAAAGTATGCTCAACCAAATGTCTTTAAAAGCCACTGTACTGGCGAAAAATGCAATGCAACAGCATGCCTCCACGTCGAAGACTGAACGAGCTGGATCGAGGAAGAGCAATAGGATGGCTCTAAGGAGGAGTTGCAGTTCGGGAAGTGGCACGGAGACTTGGGGTATCACACTCTGTTGTTATCAGACTCAGACAACGCTTTCAAGACACAGGAAGAGTGTACGAACGACCACGCTCTGGTCGACCCAGAATAACAATACCACGAGAGGACCGATACATTGAAAGGCAGGCCACACAAGAAAGAACAGCAAGTGCAAACATCATCAGACGTCGCCTTAGAGATGCCACCAACACTGTTGCCAGTGATCAGACCATACGAAACCGCCTACACGCCGCTAACCTCCGTGCTCGACGACCAGCCTTAAGACCTCGTTTGACTGAATCCCACAGAGCAGCACGCCGAGTATGGTGCACGCAGCACGTGAGATGTACACATGAACAGTGGGCTAACGTGATGTTTACAGACGAGTCGCGGTTCTGCCTGGATCCCACCGATAGACGGAACAGGGTCTGGAGACGCCGTGGGGAGCGTTTTGCAGAAGAAGCTGTCCTGGAAAGGAACCGCAATGGTGGGGGATCCGTTATGATTTGGGGCGGCATAAGCACACGCTACAGAACGGTTCTCTACAATGTGGCAGGGAACTTGAATGGTGTTCGCTACCAAACAGATTTTGCAACCCCGGTGCTGCCAGCCCTTCAACAGCTTGGACCTCAGGCAGTCTTTCAAGACGACAATGCACGGCCCCGTCGCACCAGAGCAGTAAACACGTTTCTCCAAGCTGCTGGTGTCAACAGAATGCAGTGGCCCGCAAACAGCCCAGACCTGAACCCCATCGAACATCTTTGGGATGAGCGTCGTCCTCCTCCTGCTAACCTGGGTCAGCTGTTTGAGTCACTCCAGCTGGAGTGGGCTGCTGTCCCCCAGGCCTTTCTGCGCACACTGGTGAACTCCATGCGACAACGCTGCCTTGAATGCCTTGCCAATAACGGGGGACACGCACGTTATTAACCATGACATTGAACAAACACTCCTCCTGTGACTTTCAAATTTGGGGGTGGGGGTGTTTGTACTGCGCTCGATTGCAGTTTGTTGATTCCTCGGACTTGTCATTGTCTTCACACACTTTTCACATATTCAATAAATTCATGTTGCACTTGGAGATTGATCACTTCCCAATTTTCTATTTTATAAGTCAGTGAAATGTTGGTCTTTAACGTTTTTTGAACAGTATAGAAAGCTACTTTCAGTCGATGGATTATCATTTTCTAAGAAGTAGCGATTGTGGATATAGTAAAATGCGTATTTCTGTCAAATATTGTATGAAAGCTGTTTTACTAAAATGAAATTAGGCTACTTGATTTGCATTTTAGCTTTACGTTTTATGTGAAGAGTATTTGAGGTTGTGCCTGCAACAAAAAGTGACTAAATATTTGCCGGAAACAAACTTTGATTGAGGAGTTCATAAGCCTGCTATAGGTCCACCCCAACCGTATCCCACTCCTCCCCACAACATCCTAGGGGAGGAAATACTATATGATTACTTGTTGAAATATTTGCCCTAATTCGGCCGTAATGTTTGATGGAAAGAAGTCACGTTTAATTAGTTACCGGCCGTTTAGGGGCTTCCAGCTAATCAGATAATGTCATTGCCATCTCACGCCCAACCACCCCCACGCCTGTTGCGCTAGTGAACTTTTAGAAAATCCTGGTCACCCTTAAATCGTATCCTTCTTTGGAGCGTTTAAAATAATTATGTGTATACATTGGTTTCATTCCGTGTTACGGGAAGTACTTCCACACACACACACACACACACACACACACACACACACACACACACATACACGCGCGCGCGCGCACACACACACACATAAACACAGATGCGCACACACGCATGCGCGCACACACATACACACATGCACACACACGCGCGCGCGCCCACGCACAAACATGGGCCCGTGCCCATACATCATACACGCACATGTACATTCACTACACACACACACACACACACACACACACACACAAACACACATGCACGCACACACACGCACACACACGCACGTACACACACACACACACACACACACACACACACACACACACACACTCTAATGGCAGGTAGGCACTCAAGGTCTGACCAGCGATTTGGGCTAATGTGTTGATCAGACATCTGCTGAGTCGTAGCCACGAGACCTTCAATTCTCTCATCTTAGTTAATTCATTTATCCATCAGCTTAAAATCGCGCGTAGTGTGGTCTCAAAACTTAGCCGGTGTGGTGTAGCGAAAATGGACTAGTTAGTCCGCACCCAGTGGCGCCTTGGTGAAACTGAAACTGAAACCTTGGTGTGATGATGGTGGTAGGGAGAGAGGCGCGGACACGTTTTTCTCTATACTCCGTCAGGGCGTGGCATTAGTTTGAGAACGATAGCAGTCTGCCTTTGAACGGGGGGAGGGAAGCAGGTTGAAAGGCAAGAGAAAGAGTGAGTGTCGGGGGGGGGGGGGGGGGGGGGGGGGGTCTGCCACACAAACGAGTCGTCATCCGCTTCTGCGAGGAGTTATCTACCACCTGATTACGACATCCGGGGTGGGGAGTGGGGTTTGTGTGTTGAAGGCGAACTTGTTGATGGAGTGATGATGGGGTGAGGGATCCTACTCACAAGCGCACCTTGATTATATCTCCAGAGGAATAAAACAAAAAGAAACCTGCGAAACAAGGTGCAAAGTAACGGTTAGTAGAAATACAACACAACAGTTTCGATTAACTTACTCTTCAGATATCACAAATAACAAACATAGGTGTACAAAACATTAAAACCCCAGATGTCTGTCACGTGTCAGCAGCAGAAACTTTCTCAGTGAAGTGTTGGCTGGGGAAACGCAGGAAAAATAGCTTTGGTATTTCACATTTTTCACGGGAGGAAGTGTGTGTGTGTGTGTGTGGTGGGGGGGGGGGGGGGGGGGGTGCATCGGAAAGGATTTCAACCAGAGATGGATTGCGATCGTGTCACACTGACGCTTAATGCGAAGACGGTGATTCCGAAAGGATAGTATTGCCTTCTTCTGAAGCCCAGACATCGAGACACGATCAGTTTGATACATGAAAGGATAGTATGGCCTTCTTGAAGCCCAGACATCGAGACACGATCTGTTTGATACATGAAAGGATAGTATTGCCTTCTCTTAAAGCCCAGACATCGAGACACGATCTTTTGATACATGAAAGGATAGTATTGCCTTCTCTTGAAGCCCAGACATCGAGACACGATCTGTTTGATACATGAAAGGATAGTATTGCCTTCTCTTGAAGCCCAGACATCGAGACACGATCTTTTGATACATGAAAGGATAGTATTGCCTTCTCTTGAAGCCCAGACATCGAGACACGATCTGTTTGATACGTGAAAGTATAGTATTGCCTTCTCTTGAAGCCCAGACATCGAGACACGATCTGTTTGATACATGAAAGGATAGTATTGCCTTCTCCTGAAGCCCAGACATCGAGACACGATCTGTTTGATACATGAAAGGATAGTATTGCCTTCTCTTGAAGCCCAGACATCGAGACACGATCTGTTTGATACATGAAAGGATAGTATTGCCTTCTCCTGAAGCCCAGACATCGAGACACGATCTGTTTGATACATGAAAGGATAGTATTGCCTTCTCTTGAAGCCCAGACATCGAGACACGATCTGTTTGATACATGAAAGGATAGTATTGCCTTCTCCTGAAGCCCAGACATCGAGACACGATCTTTTTGATACATGAAAGGATAGTATTGCCTTCTCTTGAAGCCCAGACATCGAGACACGATCTGTTTGATAATGGAAACTCAAAAAGTCGCTTCCTAACCCCTCAACCTAAAAAGGCACACTTCCTGACCCTACCCACTCCCCTCCTAATTGATCACCATTAACTGGTCACGCACACAGGCACACACACACACACACACACACACACACACACACACACACACACACACACACACACACGCACGCACGCACGCACGCGCGCGCGCGCGCGCGATTCTGTCTCAATCTGGCTTCTCATTTATTTGTTTTATGTAGACTGCGGAAAAAAAGGTGAAGGAGAAACAGTCTGCCCACCTGTCCCCTAGTGCTGTAATCACCACGCCCTTTCCGTGCCCACCTGTCCCCTAGTGCTATAATCACTACGCCCTTTCCGTGCCCACCTGTCCCCTAGTGCTATAATCACCACGCCCTTTCCGTGCCCACCTGTCCCCTAGTGCTATAATCACCACGCCCTTTCCGTGCCCACCTGTCCCCTAGTGCTATAATCACCACGCCCTTTCCGTGCCCACCTGTCCCCTAGTGCTATAATCACCACTCCCTTTCCGTGCCCACCTGTCCCCTAGTGCTATAATCACCACGCCCATTCCGTGCCCACCTGTCCCCTAGTGCTATAATCACCACGCCCTTTCCGTGCCCACCTGTCCCCTAGTGCTATAATCACCACGCCCTTTCCGTGCCCACCTGTCCCCTAGTGCTATAATCACCACGCCCTTTCCAGCCTCCACGTGTTTGATGTAGGACTTGATGAAATGGAAACATTTCCTTTTGTGTACCCATGCTGCCCCCACTATACAAACATACTGTGTACCCCTCCTGCCCCAGTATAACAAACATACTGAAGTTAGATATTTCATGTCCTCTGTTAAAACTAAGTTTTTTTTTTCCTTTTCGCCCTTTAGAGCATTTTCCCCCCTTTTTTGCAACTGAACTGATTTCTTGCAAAAACCAAAGCTGCAGTACGATAGGAGGGTACAGAAGGATCTCTAAACAGCTTTTCCCGGTACTCCATGTATTGGAAAAGGGCGTTAAAACTAAAGTATTATCGTGATAGGGACAAAAGATGAATTTTCGTGCTCAACCAGTAAAGGTATAATGCTAACGCAAACAAAAACGGTGCTCCATAATCTGCATGTGGCTGAGAAGGAAAAAAAAACCCAGAAAAAACAGTGAAGCTAGCTCTCTTAGCATAAAAGATCTGGTTCTCAAGTCACCATTGTTAATGCTTTACCAATGTCGATTGAACTCATTTTAGAGATCAACAGAAGTCAGTCCACAATGGTGTCTAATGATCAAACAGGGTAACCGTTATAGAAAGAAGGGAGCCCGGAAAGGGAAGGGTAGAAAAGAGATTGACGGAGAAAAAAAAAAAAAAATATATATATATGTATGTGTGTGTGTGTGTGTGTGCGCGTGCGCACGTACTGTCATACAAAACTTTTCACTTGTCGAATAAAATTTTGATATGGGATTACAGAGCAATCAAATAGAGTTGAGAAGACCCAGAGAAATAAGAGAAAATCAAAGAAATGAGTCTTTAAAACGATCACCTTTGTGATAGGACTGAATAATAATAGTCGAGATCATGCACACACACACACACACACACACACACACACACACACACACACACACACACACACACAGACTTTTAGGGAGATTGTCTCTCCACACCAAAAAGAAGGCATTAACTTTGGTGTAAAATCTGGATCAAATGGCGGACTCAGGAATTTCTTCTTTTCACTTTTGTATAACATTGCCACATCCGGCATTTCTTTTATTACTTTTCGTACTTAAACAAATAATGGATGGATGTCAGGTGTATTAAGATGTATGGAGATCTGTGATGCTGTGATTGTAAGATGCTGTGTGGGTGCAGACTACAAACCGGATCCGGTGAACAAAATTAACATTCATAAAGGGGATGGAGAAGAGATTACCGCCGGACGGTAAAAACTCAAGATGAAAAAAAATTAAAATCATTACAGAAGCGTAGCTGAGATGATTCCGTCAAGCAACTGACAGATTTAATGTTTCTGTAGTATTTCAAAAAAATATTTAGAAATACACAATTGATTCAAGAGGACAGCTCTTGAGTGGATGCTTTACCTTAGTATCATTATACTCTGTTTAGTGAATGTTCGATCTTGTTCCATTTTCCCATGGGAAAGGGAGGGGAAAGATAAGGGGGGGGGGAATCTCTCCCACCCCTGCATTTCCTCTACTCCGCCCCCCTTCATCGGTGAAGAACCCATCGAAGATGACATATTTGCATCGAGCGGCAGCACGTGCACAGCAAGTTTTGTTTCTTATTCAGCTGTCTTCTACCAGCTGAACTAACTATTCTCGTTATGTCTGTGTTCAAACTCTGCCCCCAGTCTTCACAGAACTTCTCGTTTCCATTCATATCTCACGGACACCCAGTTAGCTAGAGTATCCTGTGTGTTCTCCAGTTTTCACAACTCCGCGCGGCCACAATCAAAACGTTGATTCCCATGGAACCGCAAGTGAGTGATTCTTCACTTCTTCTCGAGGAGAAAAGCTTGAAATGTCAGACTAGCGTAGTCAGAAATAGGAATGGGAAAGGACGAGAGGGAAGAGCGCCATAAGATGTTCCAGATTTGTTACGATCCATGTCTACTGCCGTGATTCAATTGTAAGTTTTCTACGCGCTAACTGACGAAATATGGTCAGGGAAAGCCGTTTACCTGTTTAAAAAAAAGTTGCTGAGTCATAAAAAATGTGAATGGGGGTTTGAAACGGCGCAGTTTTCGGTTATGAACAGAATGGCATAAGCGGGCAAGGTTTACATTCTTCCTCTTCATCGCCATTTTCATCGTAGTTCCTCTTTACGCTCCTTTTCCTTGGTTTGATTTTCGTCTGACCATTTGAGGTTCCTGTCACCTTTTTTTTTTTTTTGCTGTCCCAACCTCTGTGCCACCTCAGAGGCAGTGCACCCACGCCGCTCATTCCGACACCCCGTCCACAGCCACAGCCACAGCCCGGTCGGCCCCGCCGCAGCCCCGGCACCGGCAATCCACAGGGAAGTCAGTGTCAAGTCGTCAAGAGGCAACCCACCGGAGGAGACACTGCACTGCTGCCGAGTCACTTCGGTGGTGTTCAGTGGCGCCTGTTCTGATCTAACATACGCAGGACACCACCTACTAAGCCCTCTACTGACGACAATAATTGCTTAGTCACGGAGCCGGCGTGAGTGAGCTCTCCCCCCGGAGGGCGCCACCACGTCCGTCCAACGACAGCCCCCATGGACTCGCCGACACCGGTGACCCCGACGGAACCAAACCAAGGCCATAGACGTGGAGAGGACATCGAAATTGAGGTCACCATGAGAGCAGGGCATGAAGGGCCACAGAATTTGAGACTTTTTTTTTTATGCTGATCGATGAGAATGAGGATGATTCAGATGATGCTACGGATTTCCATTTCGGTCTGAGACTACATGACAGGGCTGTACTCTACGCTTCCTTTCATAATATATCCCGGCGTCAACCAGGCGCGAGAGATACAGGCACCTGCAGTGTTGGTCAGGAAATTTGAGCAATACTCTCAGAAACGCATCCTTTAAGTGGATGAAACTCAACTGTGTGGTCCCAGTCTTCCCAACTGAGTCCGCAGCAACTCAACTCTGGGTAGGAGCCGGTCGGGGCAGAAAAACCCACATGACTTCTGATGGGATTCGAACCCACGACCTCCCAGCCGGGAGTCCGCGACGCTAACCACTTCGCCACGGCGGCTGGTGTTCCTGTCACCTTTACCTTGCATTAATAGTGTTGACTGTTGGTTTCAATACGTAAAACTAAAACAAGTCTGTAGAATTAACATTTGATCGTTTTGAATGGCTAGTTAATTGATCGATTTCAGTGGCTGGCTGCTTTATAGAATTCTGGGCCTAAATTCAAAAACATAAGCGTCTGTTTATTCGCCCTTTGTTTTCCTTGTTTTCAATGTCATGTTCCTCCCTGAAGACCAATAGGTGGAGGCGCGTCGTTTCTGTTGTGTTATTTGTTCCTTCGCATGTGACTGTTTGCTCCAATGCTTCAATTTCCCCCTGCAGTCAGCCCACTTTGAAACGAATTGATCTAACTTGATAGGGGTTGAGCACTCTCAAAATCGTTTTAGGAATTCTAATCTTATTGATATATATATATATATATATATTATATATATATTTTATATGCCCTTTTTGTCCAGATGTCGTCGAAAGCTGGTCGGTACCGGTCCAGATTTGATCCCCTCCAATAATGCACCCAGTGGCAAATAACACCTCGCTCAACGGGATTCAGCGGGGGTCGGCAGTCTGGACTCTTCCGTGTGTCTGCGTGTAGGCATCGCCTTTTAAAAGCAGGTACTTCCCATTTCTTTTCTTTCACTCTTTGCTTCATTCTTCTCGTTTCTTCAAATTCATGCCTTGAACTTTTTGTTCCCTTTATCCCTACCTCTTTTTTTCAATTTCGTGGACTTTTTCCAGTTGATATACGTTTTCATTTGATCTTTGCATGTAGAACATACTAGACAGATCATATATAAGGAAAAGAATGATGACGAAAATCTATAGAAATTGCTCTCGAAGTTTTGCTCCAGGCAGCTCCAAGTACACGTGCTTATGCCCGTGTGTATTTTTCTGTTCATTTGTTTGATGCGGATGTACTCTTTACCACTATGGGTTCAATTTCATTCTAACAACACAGAGGATTATCCTTTCACAAAAAAGCCTGGACCACATCTCATTGCTCCTTCATAACTGTCCTCGCTCTTGCCTCTTCATTCCTTTCCTCCCTCACGCTAATCTCCGTATCTTTATTACTCCATAACTCTCGGAGCTGTTAAAGATGTAGCCATCAGTCAGCCGCACATGCACTGGTATGCACCGCGACAGGTGTTCTACCAGTACCAGAAGATAAAACACCATTCAGAGACCTCATTATGGTGTCGTAGAGTAAGAACCGAATCGGTAGAGACAGGGTCCTAAGCGTTCAGATAACCTTCCCCCGTCATGGGTTTTCCTTCGTGTGGCCTAGAATCGCTCTCCCACGCCCTGCTGCTCCACTATTCTTCCCCCATCATCCCCCCTCCCATCCCCTCACCTGCCCTTCAATGATTCCGATTAAAGCTTTTTTTCCGCCTCTCACCCCCTCCATCCACTCTTCACTTTACCCCCCCCCCCCCCCCCCCCTTCCATTTCCTCCACTCCATTCCTCCCCGTTTTCGGGGTCATCAACTTTGTTTCCCGTACATCATGCACTGTGAAAGCCCCATTCCTCACCCACGTGTCCTGGTACAGAGCAGGACAAGATGGCATCTAAGGTCCATTTTAACAGTAGAACCTGGCCTTGTACAGCGTTGTTCGCCGCTCTGACGCACACCCACCCATACCCAGAAACGTGAGAGGTCCCTGAGGGAAGGGATAAGGGTACAGGATGGAACAAAAGACAGAGTGTTACGGCTGAAATTTCTGATGCATTTGCTAAATGAGCCACGAGTTAAGGCTCGTACACACTTTTCCTTCCTTCATAAAAGGTTCTTTTCTTTTCGAAGTTTATCACAAAACGGAACATGCATACATATTGTAAAACTTCGCACATTGCACTCTAGTCGACCTTATACAGACACATAAAATACGAACGTTAACATACACGTATGTGCGTCTACACGTAAGTTTTGCAAGTACGCTGTTGTCAATTCTGTGAGTATACACACATAACATGTTCATATATACACACGTACACCCATGTAAACAAATACATACACATCTGCACACATCGGTGAACACACATACACAGCAAAGTTACACGAATTGACAAAAGAGCGACACACGTGCATCGGAGCATGTTCTTGAAGTTTTCTCTTTTATGATGGCAGATACACCTCCTTTCATTGTCCAGCAGCTGACCATGAATTTGGAACCCGTGGTTTCAACATTGGTGGACACAGAGTCTGCAGACAAACGCCGCTCTCTGTCCATTGATCCCAAACCTGAATATGGGCGCCACTGACATCTGCTCGAGTAAGTGCATGCCAGTATTTACTGTAGCGCTCTCTCTCTCTCTCTCTCTCTCTCTCTCTCTCTCTCTCTCTCTCTCTCTCTCTCTATCTGCCTATATCCTCCCTCGTCTCATAACTCTGTGGGTCAGTGTGTGTGTGTGTGTGTTGTGTGTGTGTGTGTGTGTGTGTGTGTGTGTGTGTGTGTGTGTGTAAATCTGCTCACGACAGCGAGGAGTCTGGAGTCAAATAATTAGAGCGTTTGCGTGAGTAGCTCACAGTTGTAGGTTCGAACGACATTTTTTCGGTTAGAAGACCAACGCCAGTAAATTGCTACCGGATTCAGCTCAGGGAAGGTCAAAGGGGGCAGAAGGAGAGGGATGGACTTAGCCTTGCATCATGTTGTAGACACGGTGAACGTCCGACAGTTCAGTGCTCCTATGACCGACGGGCTATGGGAGCTTTTTTGATGACATCGAGATTGTTCAGAACGTCGGAAAACGCAGATGGAGTGGGAAGTCGGATGTTCTGTTCTTCAGAAAAGTCTGTGCATTTAAAATGTACATTTCCCTTGTCATACTAACCAGGAGTGACTGGACTAATTAACACATGATCTGAAGAGAATTCCTATGAAGCGATGAACCGTGTTTTTCATGACGGCAGGTGCATCTTCATTGTTGGTGAGCCTGATATCTGTGATTCCTGAATCAGCCATTGGCAGACAATGAACTTTGTGCCCCATCGTCTTTCAGCGCCAAGTTAGTGTTTCGGCGGCATCCTCCTCTATGCCAGCATTGATGGTGAGATTTGTGTACGTCCACCACTCCCATGTCGTTTCCTCGGTTCTTTGTCTTTCTCGATGTCTGTTTTCTCTCTCTCGCTCGCTGTGTCTGTCTCTTTCTCTGTCACTGTCTGCCTCCCTCTCTCTCTCTCTCTCTCTCTCTCTCTCTCTCTTTCGTCTGTGTTTCTGTGTTTGTTTCTCTCTGTCTCTCTGCTCCCTGTCAGTCTGTCTGTCTGTCTGTCTGTCTCTCTCTCTCTCTCTCTCTCTCTCTCTCTCTCTCTCTCTCTTTCTTAATTTACATAATTATATGGTCGTTTTCTTTACGGGATTATTGTAAGACACAATCGTAGATGGTAAGAAGATCGATATATCTCATGTACACGTTTTCATAACGTTTCGTTTGCCAAACAAAGCAGGCGTTGAAGAGCGAATCATTACGATTCTGTAACCCCATTCTGAATTTGAAAAAAGATGCATAAATGTCTAGCTGAAGGAAGCTATATTGAAGGTGTTTTTTTTTTCATCGACAGCAGATGCATCTCCACTTGCTGCTCAGCCGGTGACCATGGATTTCATGACGCCTGATTTTGCCTTTGGTGGGTGCGGCTGTCCTTGGCATGAACTGTTTGACCCATCATATTCCTGCCCATGCTGTCATGAGATGCGTCGCTGACATCGATAAAAGGTATGGTGCGTCAACAAGGACGAAAACTGTCTGTCTGTCTGTCTCTCTCTCTCTCTCTCTCTCTCTCTCTCTCTCTCTCTCTCTCTCTCTCTTCTTTTTTTTTTTTCTCTCTCTCTCAGAACATCCAATGTTATTTCAGTGTGATCAGAAGAAATCTGTTTCCTATGTTTGGTTGCGCACAAATGCAGATAAGGCAGTTTGCATAGGAAAAGGCATGTTCTGTCCTTTTTTAAACTTGACATAAAAAAATATCATTGCATTAGCCAGACCAACCAGGAGAAGTAAGGAATAATTAGCATAAGAATTTCGAGCATGTGTTAAGCTGTATACGATATACACTGTTATTCTGACAGATCGAGTTCTCAATTGACTGCTTAGTTGCTGACCATTCGAATATGCCTAATTATATCATTTACGGATACGACTGTCTTCAGTTGATTTATGTACCTACTCTTCCAGTCCGAGCTCTCATTACGGGCATCGTCGACATCCACAGAAGTTGGCATTTGCAGTGACTCATTGTTCAACGCCTCCCCCCCCCCCCCCCCCCCCCCCCCCCCCCTCTCTCTCTCTCTCTCTCTCTCTCTCTCTCTGCGCCTGCGCATGTGTCTCCGTCTATCTGTCTGTCGGAAACAGTGTTTGCCTGTATATTGATAGTTACTATATGTCTGTTGTCCTGAAAATCGATAAACTGGGTGCTGTGCAAAGGTACACACGCAAACTCCAGATTCCAGCTGCATTAGTTCAACCGATCAGGAAAGAGAGGACAATCTTATTTCAAGCATGATTGTTCCGAGCTTCATTGACAGATACTTTCTCATGACTGCAGGCGTCATCTTGGTTGACCTGGTCGACACCGATTCCAGCTCCGTTGCGAGCTGTGTGCTATTGACCCATGTACCCCAGCACCTGCAAGGTGCCCCGAGTTCCATGCATTGGGCAAAGCTGCCGTTCTCGCAAGCACACAGACCAACGTAGACCCATGGAAAAACTGCGTGAGTTCACTTCTCCCTTGTTTCTGGTTCAGATCTTCATGACTATCATTTAGATAAAAGGCATGGCCGCTCTCTTTCTTTTTCATCCTTTCACGTGTTTGCTTGTGCAGAGTTAGAAATGCCGTTAATTCATCTGCCAGCGTTAAATGTCTGTCTCCCACGCCCGCGTCCCAAACTCTTGCACCCTTCCTCTGCCCGAGAGCGAGTCATTATAGACCATGCAGGTCTAAATCCGATTAGTGTACGACTACTGACCTCCCCACTGCAGGACGACCACCTGTGAGCCTATTCCTGGTCACTAAAACATCGTCCACTGGATGCAGTCTTTCGTCTGCAGACGTGTTGCTTTGGAGCACTGATGAATTGGCAGACAGTGTACTTCCAACAGATTGGTGTGTTGTGATCGTTCTGTTCATACAATTGAACAAGTTCGCATTCTCCTTTCCTTCGTCCCCCCACACACTTCCTCTTGTTTGTTGCATCTCGTTGTTCTTACAGCCAACTCGATTTCACACGGACACAATCCTGAGCGATCGGCCAGGCCACAGGCAGACTTACCTTTCTACCGTCCCCCTGGCCTTCACCGCCTTCATTTGCTTTTTGCGTCACATGTTGGGTCCATAGTTCCACCATACTCTGAACTCTCTTCTCATAAAACATAAGAAACTGTTTTCATTGGTATACGTGGCACACAAAATATGACCTTTTAAACTAAATACTGGATTGTATCTTAGCATAAATTTGATGGCAAAGGTGTTTGTCCAGTTGCAAACGTATTCGTTTCATAGTTTAGTTTTAGCCATCAAAATGATTCACATTCAAATTCACAAATGGCCCTTAAAATGATCTTTCTCCACAGCTGAAAATGTGGCACAACCGAACTTATTGTGAAGTGCAGTATTATGCTTTTATTGCTTTTATTGAAAGGCTGTAGAATAAACATATTGGAATCGGTATTCCTCATCGATATCCTTTTACATTTCCAATAACTTTTTTTTCTCTTACTAACATCTAGTTCTAAACCCATCCATCCCCTTATTAAGAAAGGTTGAGCTTCCATCCACGAACGTCTTTACAATATTTTTCTGTCGGAGGCTGTAGGCGGGGAATTGGTTAATTTGCTTTTTTGCTCCGAATGAAAGGACTTCTGTTATGTCGCTTTGATTCTGTTTTGTGAGGAATTAATCCTGTGTGTTAGAAAAGTAGTTACGGACTCGGAATCAAAAATTTACTGAATATTTCAGCAGGGTCGCCCTGTCTTCATCAGCTCATTGTTGCTGTTGTGGCAGCGAGGCCTGGTGGGGCGACTGTTGTGTGGGGTGAACGGTTGTCAGGATCTGATTATAGATAGGGGGAGTTCAAAGCCTTGATCTCTGTTCAGGCTGGGGCGTCTGGTCTTGATTTCGATGGCTTCTTTAACGTTTCTTTTCTCGCAGCAGATTCCATGAAAACCTTTTTCAGAGATGTTCCACCTGATGCGATCTTTGAATTCTTGAAAGAGATCAACATTTTTCATCGGATATGAGATTTTATAGCGGAAAGATTTTTAACCAAATTTCGGGTGTGTTTTTAGAAGATGTATTTTAAAGAGTTGTGTGAATGAATGACTTGTGAGTTGACTTTAAAGTGGTGACAGCCCTGATATGGCCCTTTGCGGTCGGCTGGGCTATAAGCTACATTACCTTACCTACCTAATCCCATTGAAAAACAAGAAAAACTGGTCAAAATTCAGAAGGAATTTTACAACAGTTCTATTCCCACAGTGTAAGAATTTGTAAAAAGCAACTAGACTGCTGAAATGACAATTGCCACAAACATGTCAGATTAGTATTACCGTAAACCATTTCCCTTTAGGGTTTGCGTTTTTTTTAAGTTTAAGCTATTTTAAACTGTTTTTCAAATGTTAAAGGAGACAAACAAATCACAAATCACAATCATGAAAGTAGCAGTTGAAAAACAATGATAAATAGAATTGAGTGAAATTTAGAAAGAGAGGGGGGTATTTACCGCCAAGGACATAGACAAAGTACAGGACAAGACACAATGCAGTTCGACCTCTTGGGTCTTCTTCAGGCGAAAACAAATAACATTTAGGACAGTGAAAACGAAGAACAAGAAACACTTGTCTTCTCATATTCGCCGCACGACCGAAATGGCCGCCGGACGGAAACGAGGCCACCCAGGAGGGATCATGGGAGAGGAAATAGTGAGTGGGGGGGGGGGGGGGGGGGGGTGTGAAACAATGGTGTTTGTAGCTTGTTTCGTAGAATAGTGTATTTTAGTGACGGTAGTGATTATGGTGGATTGATAATAGTGTTTAGTGGGGCCAAACAAGGAAGAAAATAGTAATTAAAAAGGACAAAATAATGAGTAAAAAAAATAGACAAAAAAATCAATAAATGAATAAATAAATAAATAAATAAACGACTTTAATGGGTGTGATGGTGATAAAAGTAGTTGTACGTGGGGGTTGTGGGTAACGCTAATAAAATCAGATATAGGGGGAAAAAAATTTTTTAAGTAAAATAAAACGAATGACATGATTTCCTTTTTCCACTAGTATACTTCCATCTCCTATTTCATTCATTCATACTATTCCCGCGTTTCCCTCCCACCTCTTTCCTCTATAATCTCACCATTCCACTGCTCCCCTTTTATTTTTCTGTCTTCCCATAGACTTTATTGTGTCCCATCTTACACACACACAAAAATCTTCACCCCTTTCTCAGAAGGACTGGGAAGGGAACTGTGCCCATCCCTTCCTGTTCCATTCTGAGTCTACATTTCTTCCATCCCCATTGCTACGTCATCACCAATATTCAAATGTACTTTTTTCGCCTTTCCCGTGAATTATTCCATCCCTGTTCTGTTCCTTCTCTTTCTCTGCTCTTTTTTATTCCTGTTCTTTTATGTATTTATTTCACTAGCCTACAGTTCATTGAAATTCACTGCATATTCCCGTGTTGGCCGCTCCCAGCCACTCTGACATCCCTCTGACGGTTCTTCAGTATACTACGCTCTCCCAGTTGTTTCCATTCCACTCATAACTCGATCTCTAATGCCATGTTTTCTGATAATACATCTTGCCACTATCTCGCTCTCCGGCGCCCAGATTTTCAGTGCTTCCATGTGCTTTCTAGTTCCCTTGTCTTTAGATTTTGTCAGGTCTTTTTCATGATCAGCATTTGTCTGATCTTCCCCCTCCCCACGCCCTCCCATTTCAGTTTGATCTTGTTTTGCAGCAGGTTATTCACACACCCCTGTCACCTGTTTTGTTTTCCATTCTGTGACTTCTCTCCCTGCCCCTACATCTTCCATTTTAAACCCCACTCTTCCCCAATCCTCTTCACTCCCCTTTTCATTTCATCTCCACTGCTGTCATCTAGGTCCTACCGTCTTGTGCAGTTTCTTTCATAGTCTGCTTCTCAGAAGGAATGGGAGTGGATCTGCATCCATCTGTTCTAGCTTCGTTCTGAGCTCCCTTCCATTTTTCTCTGACACTTTGGGTTGGTTTTTTTTTTTGCCTTTTTGTCGCATTTATCTTGTATTCATTTTTCGTCTCTCTCTTTCATTGTCTAATTCTCACATGTTGAACGATTCCTTTATATATCTAATTCCATAGTCGTTCATTTTCTAATTCCCATTCGGTTCACAATCTTTCATATATCTAATTCCACAATCTGTTAACCCCGCTGCTACCAATTATTTATTTTCGAGCACCTACCATTCTTCCTCTGTTGAAATTTGGTACGGTTTTGCTTCCTCATAGAATGTTTTCAGACCTGTCTGTTCCATTCACGCCCCAGTATAGCTTAAATACAATCATGTTCAAACTGTCCTGTATCCACATGCATCCACTATCACTTCTAATGTATACATGTTCGCATCTTCTCTTCTCATTGCAGCAGTTGCCTGCCCTTGTGTATTCCACTTTTTGTGCATCACATTTCGGTTAATCTGTTACAGATTCCAATCATCGTATATATATTTTGTATCCCTGCATCCGCTCATTTCTGCTGTTCGAAGGGAATGGGAAGGGAACTGCGCCAATCGTCACTGTTCCTTCCTTGAGGATTAACATGATTTCCTTTTTCCACTAGTATTCTTCCATCTCCTATTTCATTCGTTCGTACTATTCCCGCGTTTCCCTCTCATCTGTTTTCTCTACTGTCCCAACTTGTTTCGCTCCCCTTTTGATTTTCTGTCTTTCTCTCGGTTTTAACGTGTCCCGTCTTAACACAACAAATTCATCACCCCCTTGTCAGAGGGAATGGGAAGGGAACTGCGCCCATCCTTTCCTGTTCCATTCTGAGTAGACATCTCTGCCATTCTCGTTGCTACGTCGTAACCCATATTCATATTTACTTTCCCCCCTTTCCCATTAACTGTTCCATCCCTGTTCTGTTCCTTCTCTTTTCTCTGCTCTTTCTAATTCCCACTTGTTCCATAACCAGCTTTTTTATTCCTGTTTTTTTTTTTAAATTCATTTCGCTAGCCTACGTTCATTTACATCCACTCCATATTCCGATCTGGTCCACTTCCTGCCACTCTGACTTCCATCTGACAGCTCTTCAGTGCACTAAAGCCACCCAGTGGTTTAGGTTCTGCTAATATCTCCATATATAGTGCATCTAACCACCTTACTCTCCAGCGCCCAGATTTTCAGTGCTTTGATGTCCAGCGCTTTCTAGTTTACTCGTCTTCTAGCTTTTGTCACGTCCTTTCCATCACCAGCGTCTCTCTGTTCCTCCCCTCACTGCGCCTTCCCATTTCAGATTCATGTAATGTTGCAGCATGTTATTCACACACCCCTTGCACCTGTTTTATTTTCCATTCAGTGACTTCTTCCCTTTTTATTTCCCGCTTCGATTCCTGTCCACTGCTTTCATCTAAGTCCTAACATTTTTTGCCGTTTCTTTTATATTCTACCTCTCTGAAGGAATGGGATGGAAACTGCGTCAGTCTGTTCCGGTTTCATTCTGAGCTTCCATTTTTCACTGACACTACGTCTTATGTCCTTTTTTCGCATTTATATCATATTTCTTCGTCTCTCTTTCGTTTTCTAATTTTCATTTGTTGCACGAGTCCTCCATATATGTAATTCCGTAATCATTCATTTTCGAATTCACATTCTTTTTACGATCCTTCATATGTCTAATTCCACAATCTGTTCCTAACCCCGCCGCTACCAATCGTTTATGTTCGATCGCCTACCATTCTTCTTCCGTTGAATTTTGTTACAGCTTCCCAATAAAATATTTTTCGACCTATATTTTCCATTCACACCTCTATCTTAGATGCTTTCATGTTCACACTATCCTGGATCCACCTACATCCACTACTATACTCCAGTCTATACTTCATCTCACCTTCTGTCTTCATGTTGCAGCTGGTTCCTTCTCTATGTATTCCACTATTCACTATTGCTCTTCACCTTTTACAGATTCCAATCGTCATGTTTTGTTTGTATCCCTGCACCCTCTCATTTCTCTGTTGTTCGAAGGGAATGGGAAGGGAACTGCGCCAATCGTCACTGTTCCTTCCTTGGGGATTAACATGATTTCCTTTTTCCACTAGTTTTCTTCCATCTCCTATTTCACTCATTCGTACTATTCCCGCGTTTCCCTCCCACCTCTTTCCTTTACTGTCTCACCATTTCACCACTCCCCTTTAAATTTGTCTTTCCCTCATCTTTCTCGTGTCCTATTTTACACAACAAATTCATCACCCCCTTGTCAGAAGGAATGGGAAGGGGACTGCGCCCATCCCTTCCTGTTCCATTCCGAGTTTGCATCCCTGCCATTCCCATTGATACGTCATCACCCATATTCAGATTTACTTCTACACCTTTCCTATGAATTGTTCCATCCCTGTTCCGTTCCTTCTCTTTTCTCTGCTCTCTCAAATTCCCACTTGTTCCAAAACCAACCTTTTAATCCCTTTCTATTTTTGTATTCATTTCACTAGCCTACAGTTCATTTAAATTCACTACATATTCCAATCTTGCCCATTTTCTGCCACTTTGACGTCCATCTGACAGCTCTTCAGCACATTACTGCCTCCCAGTGGTTTCACTTTCGCTCATATCTCCATCTCTAGTGCCACTCTCCAGCGCCCAGATTGTTAGTGCTTCCATGACCAGCGCTTTCTAGTTTAATCGTCTTTCCGTTGTTGTCACGTCCTTTTTGTTACCAGAAAGTTTCTGAACCCCCTGTCCTTGCGCCTTCCCATTTCAGTTTCGTCTCGGTTTGCAGCATGTTATTAACACACCCGTTATATTTGTTTCGTTTTTGTATTGTGACCCCACCCCCAGCCCCCACCCCTGAATACATGTACCATTTTAAACCCCACTCTTCCCCTTTCGTCTTCACTCCCCCTTTCAATTCCTTTCGCTGATTTCGTCTTCTCAGTCCTGTCTTTTTGTGCAGTTTCTTTCATTTTCTACTTTTCGGAAGGAAAGGGAGAAGAACTGCGTCCATTTGTTTCGGTTTTATTCTGAGCTAACATTCCTTTTTATCACTGACACTTCATTTTATATCCCTTTTTCCGCATTAATATCATATTCCTATTTGTCTCCTTTATTCGTTTTCTGATTTTCGCTTGTTGCTCAATTCCTTTATGTATCTAATTCCACAATCACTTGTTTTCTAATTCTCATTTGTTTCACAATCCATAATATTTATTATTTCACAATCTCCTCTTAACCCCACAGCTCCCAATTATGTTCAAGCACCTACTCTGTTGAATTTTGTTTTATGGTTTTGCTTCCAAATAAAACGTTTTTCAGCCTATCTGTTCCATTCACGCTCCTGTCTAGCTTAAGTACTTTCACATTCACACTATCCTGTATCCACATCCATCCACTACTAAGCCCATTCTATACTACTTCTCAACTTATGGCAGCAGTTCCCTGCTGCACTTGTTCTGCTTATCAGGTTTTGCTTCTTCTTTCAAATATTTCAGTCTTTTTTCCCTCCATCCGCTCAGTTCTGCTGCTCGCAGGGAATGGAAACAGAACTGCGCCAAACATTACTGTTCCATCCTCTGGGACTATTATGATTAACTTTTTTCTGTAGTATTCCTCTATCTCCTATTTCATGTATTTGTACTGTTGCCATGTTTCCCTCCCATCTCTGTCCTCTACTGTCTCCTCTTTCACCGCTCCCTCTCTCATTTTCTGTCTCTTCCTCGTCTTTATCCTGCCCCATCTTGCACAGTCTCTTCCTCGTCTTTATCCTGCCCCATCTTGCACAGTCTCTTCCTCGTCTTTAGCCTGCCCCATCTTGCACAGTCTCTTCCTCGTCTTTAGCCTGCCCCATCTTGCACAGTCTCTTCCTCGTCTTTAGCCTGCCCCATCTTGCACAGTCTCTTCCTCGTCTTTAGCCTGCCCCATCTTGCACAGTCTCTTCCTCGTCTTTAGCCTGCCCATCTTGCACAGTCTCTTCCTCGTCTTTAGCCTGCCCCATCTTGCACAGTCTCTTCCTCGTCTTTAGCCTGCCCCATCTTGCACAGTCTCTTCCTCGTCTTTATCCTGCCCCATCTTGCACAGTCTCTTCCTCGCCCTTTAGCCTGCCCCATCTTGCACAGTCTCTTCCTCGTCTTTATCCTGCCCCATCTTGCACAGTCTCTTCCTCGTCCTTTATCCTGCCCCATCTTGCACAGTCTCTTCCTCGTCTTTATCCTGCCCCATCTTGCACAGTCTCTTCCTCGTCTTTATCCTGCCCCATCTTGCACAGTCTCTTTCCTCGTCTTTATCCTGCCCCATCTTGCACAGTCTCTTCCTCGTCTTATCCTGCCCCATCTTGCACAGTCTCTTCCTCGTCTTATCCTGCCCCATCTTGCACAGTCTCTTCCTCGTCTTCATCCTGCCCCATCTTGCACAGTCTCTTCCTCGTCTTCAGCCTGCCCCATCTTGCACAGTCTCTTCCTCGTCTTCAGCCTGCCCCATCTTGCACAGTCTCTTCCTCGTCTTCAGCCTGCCCCATCTTGCACAGTCTCTTCCTCGTCTTTAGCCTGCCCAATCTTGCACAGTCTCTTCCTCGTCTTTAGCCTGCCCCATCTTGGACAGTCTCTTCCTCGTCTTTCGCCTGCCCCATCTTGCACAGTCTCTTCCTCGTCTTTCGCCTGCCCCATCTTGCACAGTCTCTTCCTCGTCTTTCGCCTGCCCCATCTTGCACAGTCTCTTCCTCGTCTTTCGCCTGCCCCATCTTGCACAGTCTCTTCCTCGTCTTTCGCCTGCCCCATTTTGCACAGTCTCTTCCTCGTCTTTCGCCTGCCCCATCTTGCACAGTCTCTTCCTCGTCTTTATCCTGCCCCATCTTGCACAGTCTCTTCCTCGTCTTTATCCTGCCCCATCTTGCACAGTCTCTTCCTCGTCTTTATCCTGCCCCATCTTGCACGGTCTCTTCCTCGTCTTTATCCTGCCCCATCTTGCACGGTCTCTTCCTCGTCTTTAGCCTGCCCCATCTTGCACGGTCTCTTCCTCGTCTTTATCCTGCCCCATCTTGCACGGTCTCTTCCTCGTCTTTATCCTGCCCCATCTTGCACGGTCACTTCCTCGTCTTTATCCTGCCCCATCTTGCACGGTCTCTTCCTCGTCTTTATCCTGCCCCATCTTGCACGGTCTCTTCCTCGTCTTTATCCTGCCCCATCTTGCACGGTCTCTTCCTCGTCTTTATCCTGCCCCATCTTGCACGGTCTCTTCCTCGTCTTTATCCTGCCCCATCTTGCACAGTCTCTTCCTCGTCTTTATCCTGCCCCATCTTGCACAGTCTCTTCCTCGCCTTTATCCTGCCCCATCTTGCACAGTCTCTTCCTCGCCTTTATCCTGCCGCATCTTGCACAGTCTCTTCCTCGCCTTTATCCTGCCCCATCTTGCACAGTCTCTTCCTCGCCTTTATCCTGCCCCATCTTGCACAGTCTCTTCCTCGTCTTTATCCTGCCCCATCTTGCACAATAAATTCATCACCCCCTTCTCAGAAGGAATGGGAAGGGAACTGCGCCCATCCCTTCCTGTTCCATGGTGAGTGTACATCCCTGCCACTCCCGTTGATACGTCATCCCCTATATTCAGATTTACTTCTTCGCCTTTCCCATGAATTGTTCCATCCCTGTTCTGTTTCTTCTCTTTTCTCAGCTCTAATTCCTACTTGTCTATAACCAACCTTTTTTTTTAATCCCTCTTTGTTTATGTATTCATTTCATTAGCCTACAATTCATTTAAATCACTTCATATTCCAATCTCGTACACATCCTGCCACTTCGTCGTCCATCTTGCATTTCTTCAGTATACTACTGCCTTCCAATGGTTTTGGTTCCACTCATATCGCCATCTCTACTGCCATGTTTTCTTATAATACATCTTGCCACCTTCTCACTCGCCAGCGCCCAGGTTTCCAGTGCTTGTATGTCCAGCGCTGTGTAGTTTCCTCGTCTTCTCGTTTTTGTCATGTCCTTTTCATGACCAGCGTTTTTCTGTTCCTCCCCCCTCCACCTCCCATTTCATTTTCATCTAATTTTGCAGCAATTCATTCACACACCCCTTGTACCTGTTTCGTTTTCCATTCTTGACTTCTTCCCCTTTCCTTGTTATTCCTCTCTTCGAACCCTCACCACTTCGTTCATCTTCTGTGTCCTTTTTTTCTGCAGTGTCTTTCATGTTCCACCTCTCTGACGGAATGGGATGGAAATAGGATCTATCTGTTCCGATTTCATTCTGAGCTCCCATTCCTTCGTTTTTCACCGACACTTCGTTTTCTATATCTTTTTTCACATTTATATTATATTCCTTTTTCGTCTCTCTCTCTCTATCGTTTTCTAATTCTCACTTGTTGCACGACTCCTTTATATATCTCACTAACTCCGTAATCATTCATTTTCGAATTCTCATTCGTTTCACCATCCTTCATATGTCAAATTCCACAATCTGTTCTTGACCCCATCGCTACCAATCATTTATGTTCGAGCGCCTACCATTCCTCCTCTGTTGAATTTTGTTACAGCTTCCCCATAAAATGTTTTTTGACCTATCTGTTCCATTTACGCCCCCGTCTAGCTTAAATGCTTGCATGGGCACACTATACTGTATCCACATCCATCCTCTACCATATATCAGTCTGCACTACTCACCTTAACTTTGCGTTGCACAGTTCCCTGCTCTATGTATTCCACTTCTTCGCTTTTTTGCTTCATCTTTTACAGATTCCAATAACCGGTTTTTGTTGTTGTTGTTGTTGTTTTCTTTATCTCTGCATCTGCTCAGTTCTGTTGCTTGAAGGGAATGGGAAGGGAACCGCGCCCATCGTTACTGTTCCTTTTAGGGGGATTAAAATGATTTCCTTTTTCCACTAGTATACTTAAATCTCCTTTTTCACTCATTCGTACTATTCCCGCGTTTCACGCCCATCTCTTTACGCTACTATCTCACCATTCCACCGCTCAGCTTTTAACTTTGTCTATCGCCTTCATCGTGTCCCATCTTACACGACAAATTCATCCCCCCTTCTAGAAGTATGGAACGGGAACTGCGCCCATCATTACTGTTCCTTCTTCAGGGATTAACATGATTTCCTCTGTCCACTAGTACTCTTTATCATTCACTGCTTATGCCTCTCGTCTATTTCCCACATCACTTGTCTGATCTATTTTGGTTGATCACTTCTCGTACGTACTATTTTCTGACTCCCATCTGTTCCATTATCAAATATCCATATCTGTCTTGATTTAAGCTCTTTGATTGCTCAGTATCTAGGCTATTGGGTAATCGCATTTGTTTTGCTTGTCCACCTCTATTCTTTTTCTCTTAGTGTACTTACCTATTATGAACTCTATTTTCCTTTTTTTTCATTTACGTCCCCCCCCCCCCCTCCTGTCAGTTTATTTTCCCAAGCCTACACTCTTGACATGCCATTCGGTTTGCCGTCACAGAGGCGGGGGTGAATAGCGAGTCCATTTTCCTCTCGCCCCTAAGAACGCCTGGCATGATGGAATTTGAGACGGACAGGAGGTGGTACATTCCCTCCTCATCCCCAGGGTCCCCCACGGGATCGTCCTAGCTTCAGTCCTCTCCCATCACCCGAGTGGTTTTCCGGAGTTGTCGACCCTGTCGTCTGTGCACTCCACGGGGCTGAGTTCACGGGACATTTGGCTTTTTGTCAGGTGGCCTAGGGAGTTGACACCAAAGGTCAAGTGTCCTCCCAAGGAGCCACGAGGAGCTGGAACATTTTTTTCTGTGGGGAAAGTCTGAGGTGTAGTTGGTAGGAAGGTATCCAAGACTAGCGCCCTGGAGGCAAACCTGACTTTAGTCGGAGCAATCTGTGTCTATACCTGTTACTGACGAACCTGAACTCTCCAGCGAGATGAAGAGCTCCCTTCCTCGCTGCACCCCGTAGACGAAAAGCTTTCATCGTGAAGTCGGGGGGAGTATAGTGACGCACGGATTCTGTGCACACAGGCGAGCTTAGCGGAAGTGCGCCTCGTGTGAGAAGTGTTCACTGACGGTCAGATAAACAAGCAGACCACCGCCGACAATACAACACGCGGGCTCGAAGAGGGCGGACCGGCTAACGTAAAGTTATAGGAGCAACGTCATGCCCTACTGTGACACTGGTGACAGACCAGCACTAGGGCCTCCCGTTCTTAGGCCACACTTTTGCCCTGGCACTGCGACAGAACAGTCGTAGAGGGTAACGACGACAAGGACGACTTTCATGGTACAATTGCTAGGGCCGGAGACGGATACGGACAGAGTGAAAGTGACAGACTCGACCGGTACCAGGTGCAATTGAAGGTCTTATGGAAAATTCGAAACCCCCAAGCCAGTGTCTGGACTGATCCGGTAAGGCAGAGTGCGTGTGAGTGAATGTGCAAGTGGTTAAGTATATACACGAACTTCTCCATAGTGTACGGAAAACACATTACTTATTTTTTCCCCATGTGTTTTATATTCAGAACATGTAAAGAATGGAGCGACGCTTTTTAAAGTGCACAGCTTTCGTCAGCATTCCTTTGATGCCACAACGTCTCTCTTATGCTGTCATCAATGCAATGCCCCTACCCCCTTGTCTCCCTGCAGCTAACCTTCCTGTGAAGTCTTGTCAACTGATTTAAGAATTAACTGATTTGCCGTCATCTGCCGCTTCATTATACCGTCTAGTCCGTCTTCCGTGTTCAACTCGTTCAAATTTACTATTCTCTTATATCACAGTTGTCCTGTTAAGTCTCTCGTATCCGCATTTGTTCAGCACCGACAATGAAAGTGGGATAAACTTCACCTCGACCAATACAAGTATTGTGAACAGGAAGAAGCGATGGACGCACCACTTGTTCGTTTATTTTTCCAATTTCAACTTCTGACAAAAAGCAAGTCTGTTCCTGCCTGCTAGTTTTCGCCGGTGCTTGCGCCTCTTTCCCTTGCAATTGCTGATAAATACCACTCATAACTCTTGAACGCATAAAATAATCACCTACTTACATTCACACTCGTTATTTCTAGCAGGCTTTATAACACATTTCCCCAGTCCCACTATATTTCAACAGCACGTCATTTACTGTTGAAGCGGATAACATTCCATGCCTAACATTCTTGTTCCCACTTTTCATCAGATGGTGTCCAAGACAATAAGTATTCCTTCATGTACAGCTGTGCACCCCGCCCGTGTCTGCTTTGTGCCTAACCACTTGGACTAAGAAGCGGGTGGGCGCACCACTTCCTATTCCAAGGCCCATTTGTGATGACTTCTCAGGAGAAAATGGATCTGTTCAACAATCCATTATTGCCTATTCCCGCCTTCCATTTGCAACAGTTGTAATGTTAAATGTTTTCTCACTCCCAATGTCTCACCAAGTATTCCCTTATTTTGCTCCCCTCCATTTCCGATCCGTCTTTTTCTGATCCATTCCATTAGCATTGCGCCTCCCATCCAGACCTGTGACTTTGGCACCTCTTTCAGTTTTGCCTGTCTCCCTCCTCTCTTCAAGTGTTCTCACATTGTTCCTGATCTCGCATTTCTTTCCAGTCATCTGCACTCTTTATACTACTCTTTTCATTTGTATCCTGCCAGCCACACTCGTCCAGTTACCACTCTGCCAGCTCCACTCTTCATCTCTCCCCCTTTCTCTCTCTCTCTCTCTCTCTCTCTCTCTCTCTCTCTCTCTCTCTCTCTCTCTCTCTCTTTCACACTCCTTTTCCATTCACGTTCTTTGCCCTGTCCGTTCTATCAGTTCTGTTTCATTCAATCTGTCCATATCACAGCACCTTCCCTCAGACAAAATTTCTAATCGATGCTTTCTCTCCTAGTCCTCCCATCACATGTGATAGCCATTGCCTCCTTCTCGCTCCATCCATTATGCCTCGTTTATCCATATATGTCCCTTCGGTCTTCCATTTTGTATTAATTTTATGGCACCATTTTCTTTAGCAGCTTTCATGTCATTTCATTTTCAGTTTAAGATCACTTAAAAAGGGCAGTGATGTACGACATATATCCGTTTCCATCCTTGCTCAATCGGCACAGTTCTTGGCACTGGATTTGGGGGGCAATGGGTGCACTACCTGATTCCAGTTCTTGTTATAAGTCATGTCCTTGTGAGATAGTTGCCCCTGTCTCTTCATGTCATAAATCATGTCCTGGGGAGATAGTTGCCCCTGTCTCTTCATGTTACAAATCATGTCCTAGAGAGGTGTTGCCCCTGTCTCTTCATGTTATAAATCATGTCCTAGGGAAATAGTTGCCCCTGTCTCTTCATGTTATAAATCATGTCCTAGGGAAATAGTTGCCCCTGTCTCTTCATGTTATAAATCATGTCCTAGGGAAATGGTTGCCCCCTCGTTTTATACCCATTCTTATTTTTTAAAAGGTGAAGAAGCTCCATGGTGCATTCCTTGTCATGTTCCACTCACAGTGAAACATTATTCTTTAGATTGTTGGGACTTGCACGATATGAGACATTAACACTTTACAGCAGACTCAATGCAAACCCTGTTCAGAGATGTCCCACCTGACGTAATCTTGGCGTTTCTGAAAGAGATTAACATTTTTCATCGGTCAGATCTGAGATTTTACTGAATAAAGATTTTTGACGAAGATTTTGGTACGCTTTTAGAAGATGTATTTTTGAGAGAAGTGTGAAAGTTTTTTTTTTTTTTTTTTTTTTTTTTTTTTTTTTTTTTATGACCTGTGAGTTGATTTTAACGTGGTGACAGCCCTGATATGACCCTTTGCGATCGGCTGGGCTGTAAGCAACATTACCTTACCTTACCGTCTTTAAATGTTATGAATCATGTCCAAGGCAAATAGTTGACCCTGTCGGTTCTCGTTATAAATCATGTCTTAGGGAAATAGTTGCCCCTGTCGGTTCTTGTTATAAATCATGTCCAAGGGAAATAGTTGTCCCTGTCGGTTCTTGTTATAAATCATGTCTTAGGGAAATAGTTGCCCCTGTCGGTGCTTGTTATAAATCATGTCCAAGGGAAATGGTTGCCCGTGTCGGTTCTTGTTATAAATCATGTCCAAGGGAAATAGTTGTCCCTGTCGGTTCTTGTTATAAATCATGTCCAAGGGAAATAGTTGCCCCTGTCGGTCCTAGGATATATGGTTGCCCCTGTCGGTTCTCGTTATAAATCATGTCCTAGGGAAATAGTCGCCCCTGTCGGTTCTTGTTATAAACCATGTCCTAGGGAAGTAATTGCCCCTGTCGGTTCTTGTTATAAATCATGTCCTAGGGAAATAGTTGCCCCTATCAGTTCTTGTTATAAATCATGTCCTAGGGAAATAGTTGCCCCTATCAGTTCTTCTTATAAATCATGTCCAAGGGAAATAGCTGCCCCTGTCGGTTCTTGTTATAAATCATGTCCAAGGGAAATAGCTGCCCCTGTCGGTCCTAGGATATATGGTTGCCCCTGTCGGTTCTTGTTATAAATCATGTCCTAGGATAAATGGTTGCCCCTGTCGGGTCTTGTAATAAATCATGTCCTAGGGAAATAATTGCCCCTGTCGGTTCTTGTTATAAATCATGTCCAAGGGAAATAATTGCCCCTGTCGGTTCTTGTTATAAATTATGTGCTAGGGAAATAGTTGCCCCTGTCGGTTCTTGTTATAAACCATGTCCTAGGGAAATAATTGCCCCTGTCGGTTCTTGTTATAAATCATGTGCTAGGGAAATAATTGCCCCTGTCGGTTCTTGTTATAAATCATGTGCTAGGGAAATAATTGCCCCTGCCTTTTCTTGTTATAAATCATGTCCTTGGGAAATAGTTGTATCTGTATTTTCTGCTTTCCCGCCACTATCCTGTTGCCTTCTGTTTGCGTACGGTCGTTTCCAACAAACGGCAAGGAGCTTCCGCGTCTGCATTTCACTTTCGTCCCAAAACAGACTGCCTCGTTTTTGGCCGTTCAGTTAACACTGCACCACTGAATCACTACCCACCTTCTCGCCCCTTACATTGGTACATGAGGAATAGGAAACGGCAGCAGCAGCATTTCATAATCCGAGTTCTTTCCATGTTCTTTCCTCCTCACTTTCAGTTCCCTTAACTGGATCATGCAGACACTGTTTCCAACACCATACAGCTTTCTCCAGCTTTATGCGTATGACAGTCAATGTTTGTTGTCATTCACTCTTCATTTTCCAATTCCTGTCCTCCTCTGCCAGTTCTGTTCTACTTGTTGTACCAACTGTCATGTTTTGCCACTAGCAGTTATCCGATTATCACATCACAATGTGTTTCTTATATTCTACTAATGTTTCTGGTTCTTTTTTACACACATAGCCCATAGAAGTTCCACTTCTTTTCAAGAACTGACCACGACAGAGGAGTGACCATTTCCATATGGGTTCGCACTTCTGCTCTTGTCCTGTCAGAACCATTTCAAGCATCGTGAGTACGAAGGGGAAGCGGTGCGCGACTTATTCGTAGTTCCCACCCATTCTAATTTCTGTCCAGAAGCAAATGTTTTTGTCCTCGTCTTTCAATTTTCGTCAGTCCTGATTGCCTGTTTTTTTCCGGCACTCCATTCAACGATGCTCCAGTCACTGCCATCCACAACGGTAATTCCTGTGTACATCCGCACTGGTCTTTGTTTTCGTACTCCACGATTATTCCCTCCTTCATGGCTGTCACATACTGACACTTTTTTCCCTTTCATGTCCATTGACGATATGTAATGTACCCTTTCGATTTTTCCCTGCTTTCTTCCTAACCTCAGTCTATCCACCTCCCTTACAAGAGACCACGCTAAAAGCGGCACTTAACCTATTGATTACCTATTCCACCCTTGTGCACTTTATGCCTGTCAAAACAGTGGGGCAAAGAAGAGGTTTGGGGGGGGGGGGGGCACCACTTTCTTTCTTGGTCCCTCTCTCAGAACTTCGGTCATTGGGGAAAGTTTTGTTCTCATCTTTTCAGCATCCCGATACTTTTAATTTCCACCATCCATTTGCGGCCGCTTTCAATGTGAAATCTCTTCTCTTTAACGTCGATGGCACTTCACATCCCAATTATTTCGCTCCGCTCGTCTCTGAGCCATTCCATCAGCGATACTCCTCAAGTTCAAAGCCTTGAATTTTTTTACTCTTTTTTTTCCCTCCTGGTCTACCCCTGTTCCATGTCCTTGCGTTTCGTCCCGATCATCCAAACTCTTGGCAAGCCCTGCAACTTTTTTCTCGTTCGTATAGTTCCGACCCATCTTTCCCAGTTCACACCTTCCCAGCATCGCTCAAGTCTTCGTTCAACAACTCAAACACTGCTCTGTGGCTTTGGTTATCTATTCCATCGCCTCGTTTACTACACAGTCTGTATTGCGTTACCTTTTTCCATGGCAAGAATAGCTTGTTAACCTCTCGCTCTTCCCCTTATGTGATTCTTGTTACCTCCTCCACCTGTCCGCAATCTCCCTTGACTTGTGTATCTCCGCATGTTCCATTTACAGTATATATAACGTCCCTAGTTTACGTCGTCTCTATTTTGACCAGGTGTGCCGTATGATTGGCATGTAATGTCACATTAAAAGAGGAGTGCCGTCCTTTTGGTTGGCATTTTGTCAGTTTGCGCAGTTTGCAAATGTGATATCACACAGGATAAGAGGAGGTGGGCGCACGACTCCTCATTCCAAATTCTTCCTGTTATCTTTTCTGGCCTGAATGAAATTTGCCTCCAGCTTCTCCCCCAGTAGTCACGTGCTTCCTCTTTGCAGTCGTTTCATTTCAGTTCCTTTCTACTAACGGCCATTTCTCTCCAGTAGTCACGTGCTTCCTCTTTGCAGTCGTTTTCATTTCAGTTCCTTTCCTCTAACGGTCATTTCTCCCCAGTAGTCACGTGCTTCCTCTTGGCAGTCGTTTCATTTCAGTTACTTCTCCCTAACGGTCCATTTCTCCCCAGTATGTCAGTGCTTCCTCTGGCAGTCGTTTCATTTCAGTTCCTTTCTCTAGTTCATTTCTCCCAGTAGTCACGTGTTCGCAGTCGTTTCATTCATTTCCTTTCCTCTAACGGTCATTTCTCCCCAGTAGTCACGTGCTTCCTCTTGCAGTCGTTTCATTTCAGTTCCTTTCCTCAACGGTCATTTCTCCCCAGTAGTCACGTGCTTCCTCTTTGCAGTCGTTTCATTTCAGTTCCTTTCCACTAACGGTCATTTCTCCCCAGTAGTCACGTGCTTCCTCTTGGCAGTCGTTTCATTTCAGTTCCTTTCCTCTAACGGTCATTTCTCCCCAGTAGTCACGTGCTTCCTCTTTGCAGTCGTTTCATTTCAGTTCCTTTCCTCTAACGGTCATTTCTCCCCAGTAGTCACGTGCTTCCTCTTGGCAGTCGTTTCATTTCAGTTCCTTTCCTCAACGGTCATTTCTCCCCAGTAGTCACGTGCTTCCTCTTTGCAGTCGTTTCATTTCAGTTCCTTTCCACCAACGGTCATTTCTCCCCAGTAGTCACGTGCTTCCTCTTGCAGTCGTTTCATTTCAGTTCCTTTCCACTAACGGTCATTTCTCCCCAGTGCAGGCCCTTCTTTCTCAGCCGTTTCATTAACACTGTTGGTTTAAATAAGTTCATTTTCACTTTGTAATCACATAGTTGTACAGAATTGTAAACATTTGAACAGAAACTGGAGCTTATAATGTGTTTAAATGCTTCTAGCTACATATGTGACAAGGGAAATGGCAGGAGACTATTAAAGTTACTATTCTAAATAAAGGACCCAATAAAAAAAATATCCGCACGTATACATATTCATAAACATGTACATGCATGCATACATTGCACTTGTATATATACATAAATGCAAACGTATAGAAAATCAAGGGAACATAAAAATAGTAGTAAAGAAAAGAATAAACACTAAAGACAATAAAATGCATGCAAATGAACGAACCACTCACATCATTAACCTTTTTATGAAGCATGTGTGTGTTGGGGGGGGGGGGGGGTGAGCTCTAAGATTTCATTATCGTAGACATTTATATCATTTCTGAAAGCGAAGTTTTAACACGTTCTTCGGAAAAGTTAAGATTGTTTAATAAAACGATCAGCAGGTTTGGACATGGATTCATTATCTTCACGTCGGAGGAATTGTTTACCACGGAGAAAAATATCAACTTCGAATAGATTAGATGGAAGAGTGGAAATCGTGTCTCTTCTGATGGTAGTATAATTTGGACAGTATAATAGGAAATGGTCGGCCCTCTCTGAAGCGGTACCACATCTGCTTTTAAATGACGGTTAGCTAGATCTTGATTTAAATCCCTGTCAGGCAGAGTCTGCAATGGTGAGTCTGCTCGTTTCTGTCTCCATAATAATAATAATAATAATAATATAATAATAATACTAATATAATGATAATGATAATAATAATAATAATGACAACATTAATAATAATAGGGTACAACTGAGTCATCCCGTGAAATAAATTCTATTCTGGGGGGGAAGTCGTTACAGAGTTCAGCTCCGGTTGGAGTAAAATGAACTTTTGTACACTTCTGTTTAACGTGCAGGCACATACCTTTTAAACAGACTTATCACCACTGTTTAGCTCAGCTACCATCATCCTTCTCGTTTACTGAGGCCGCGGGTAAAGCGCGGACGGCAGTCAGGTGCCAAGGCGGCACGGGTTGCATGACGGGAACGTGGGTGCGTGATTGACCCCCCCATCACTATCCTGTCGAACCTCTGAGCCTCCTCCGTTGGTGAACTTACGACAAGGCATCTGCTAAGTGTGTTGGCCAGGTCGTCCACAGGGGAATAGAGGTCCGTGCACGGGAGAAGTAGGCTTGCCATTTGTCCAGGACCTCGTGGCGCTTCTGTGCCAAGAAATCCGCCCGCAGAATGTCGTCTGACGGTCTGGGGGGCGAGGGTGAGCGCACAAGCCTCGTATCTTCCAGCGGAAAGGCGGCAGGCAGCCTCATAGGAGACCTCCTAGCTAGCACTGGAGAGCTGACAGGCAGGGGAGAGCTGTCAGCCGATGGCACAGTGGCAGGGGTGGTGGTCCCAGTTGCAGCTTCCAGGCGACAGTGAGGGCAGCATCTTTTTTCATCGGGTGTGTGTGTGTCAAATCAGAAAAATCAGTTTGTTGTCTCACTGTTTCCCAGCCTGCACTCGGGTACAGATTATCACTATTCATATATCATCGTCATTTCCCACTTTTATTAATTGCGTTAGGTATCTTGATCCCTTATTATTCCTGCATCTTCTTTTTAGGCTCTGCCCTATTGCCCTGTCGTCTTGGTAGCCATTTTGATATGTATTTCTAATAAAACTGACAATTTTTTTTGTTTCAAAATTTCACATCGTTGTAGGCTTGACTGATCATTTTCATTTGCATTCCAAATCACTATTTTCATATTGTTTTCCTCTGACCCATCTTCAGTCTTGTTGACTTGTTTTCAAAATACTCTGGCTCTCATTCTGCTTCTTATATAACAGACACTGACATCACTATCACAGCCGATTTCTGCCTCCATCCCCTCTTCCTTCCTCGTTCTTTCCTCTTTCAACCCTTCTGTCTTATGATATAACTGTTTGCAGGTGTGCATGGGTATGTTTATGGAAGGATAGGTGAAGGGGAAAGGTAGGGGTATACTTTTTGCCTAAATGCCAAAACTCTTCACAACGAGACGAGAACCACCAGACAATGGAAAACGAAGGTTGCCCTGAAAAGGGCCGAGAGGCTGTGACCCAGTGTCGGTCAGTACAGGGGGAGTGAGGGAAGCCTCCTATTGGCAGCGGATAAAG